>JBBGZY010001457.1:1190000-1305000 GCA_037952925.1 Lithobates clamitans
TAAAAATTGATTTTCTAAAAAACACCAAAAAAAAAAAAAAAAAATTGATTTTAAAAAACCAAAAAAAAAAAAAAAAAAATTGATTTTAAAAAACACCAAAAAAAAAAATAAATTGATTTTAAAAAACCCAAAAAAAAAAATTGATTTTAAAAAACCAAAAAAATAAAAAAAAATTGATTTTAAAACAACAAAAAATCAAAAAATAATTAATGTTAAAAAACCAAAAAAAGTAAAAAAATTGATTTTAAAAAACCAAAAAAAAGAAAAATAATTAATGTTAAAAAACCAAAAAAAGTAAAAAAATTGATTTTAAAAAACCAAAAAAAAGAAAAATAATTAATGTTAAAAAACCAAAAAAAGTAAAAAAATTGATTTTAAAAAACCAAAAAAATAAAAAATAATTAATGTTAAAAAACCAAAAAAATTTAAAAAATTGATTTTAAAAAACCAAAAAAAAAAAAAAAAAAAAACTTGCTTTTAAAAAAAAACAAAACTTGATTTTCCAAAAAAAAAGCCTGTTTTCGAAAATCCAAAAGCCAAAAATATTTTTTTGTGGATTAGGTAGAAATATTTAAATATAATTATATTTTGCTACATCATTAAGATACCATTATATTTTTGTCTATGAACATTTTCTACTAAATGCAGAACTGAATGCATAACAACCATTAATAAAAACATCTCCTTTTATAGGATTTTAACAAATGTGTGGTTTGTTATTTCAAGGCTCAGTATCAGTTTGGTTATAATTGTCAAAAAGTTGTTTACAGTGGCAATGGAGCTTATTTAGACATTTTTAAAATTCAAATACAGTTGGCACTACAACTGCTCGACCATAACCTAGGAGACAGCCCAAAAGAAAGGCAAGCAATAAATATAATGCCAGATTTCAGCAATATTTTTTTTATTGTCAAAAAATTATATATCCTGGCCCATTGCAATGGCCCCCCTACCCATAAAATAATCAACATATTGCTGTCTAACCTGACGGGAACTTTGGGGGGCCAAGCCAGTACGGACAGTATCCAGGCCTGTAAGGTTGGCTTCTATTTGTCCGGCCTCAGGCCCAACTGTGCCTATATAATTGGCAGAATGCTTATTTAAAAAGTTGTGCAGAATGCAGCATGATAAAATTATAAAATTAAGTTTGTATTCCGCCAAATTAATGGCTGTTTGAAACAGGCGGAACCGGCTGGCCAGAATTCCAAACGCATTCTCAACCACTCTTCTAGCTCTGGCCAGCCGGTAATTAAAAACCCTCCTCTCCGGGGTGAGGGTTCTTTGGGGGAATGGCCTCATGAGGTGCTTGCTCAGAGCGAAGGCTTCATCGGCAATGAAGACAAAGGGGAGTCCTTCCACGTTATCCTCATCAGGTGGCAATCCCAGGCCACCACTCTGGAGACGCTGGCAGAACTCCGTCTGGGCAAATACTCCTCCATCCGACATCCGGCCATTCTTCCCCACGTCCACATATAAAAAATCATAGTGTGCCGACACCACCGCCATTAAAACAATACTGTGGAACCCCTTATAATTAAAATAATATGACCCCGAATGGGGTGGTGGCACAATGTGGACATGTTTCCCATCTATAGCCCCTCCACAATTGGGAAAGTCCCAACGGCTGGCAAAATGGGATGCCACAGTCTGCCATTCCTGTGGCGTTGAAGGAAACTGGGGAATCAAACAAGAAAACCAAAATCAATTAATTTGGAAGCTAACATTGCAAGAAAATTAGACAATTAAAAACATTATTCCCCAGCATCAGTATAACATTCAATAATTTAATTCTTCTGGAATAACTAATATGGAAAAAGGCACACTTATCAGATTGCTCACCCCCTCTGATAGAACATTGATTACATTTTAGGGGGTTGTGAAATCCCTAAAAAAAATTACTTTAACAACACGCAGGAATTTAGGGATAACAAAGGCTACAAGACTGCAGTTGTCGCACTCTGCAGGTGCAGTTGCTAACCAGCTTACAGTAAATGAGGTAATGTCAAAAGGCATTCATGTTGCAAAGAGTACACAATCACATGCAAGGGCAATTAATGAAAACACTTTGAGGCTTGCATATGATTTGATGATGGAAATCAGCAGAGCTTCTGCTCATTTACTAAAGCACTGGAACAAATGCACTTGTAGAGTGCACATGCATTTTGCAAAGTGCAACATAGATTTGCTTTAGACAAATCAACACCACAGAACATTCAAGCAAATTTTAACGAGGGTGGGGGTGGGGGGGTTGTGAAATCTAGCTAATTGCTAATTAGCAGCACACTATTTGGAGTGAGTTCAGGTGGGGGGGGGTTGTGAAATCTAGCTAATTGCTAATTAGCAGCACACTATTTGGAGTGAGTTCAGGTGGGGGGGGGGGGGTTGTGAAATCTAGCTAATTGCTAATTAGCAGCACACTATTTGGAGTGAGTTCAGGTGGGGGGGGGGGGTTGTGAAATCTAGCTAATTGCTAATTATAAGCACACTAAATACACTCCAACAAAATACATTCAAAATGAGTAGACTAGGTGGATATGTTCCCATCACTTCATGCTGGTAAGGTTATTGAAGGAAACTATACATGCATGACAAAAAATAACAGGAAAAAATCCCAGCATGTGTGAGGATAAAAAGGGGACATTCACACTATATTGCAATGATGGGAAGTAGTGTTTGAAGCAAGAAATACATTACATTATCAAAGATTACATAAAAGAACATGTGATGCTAATAAAATAAAAATAGCTTACCTTAATATAGTCCTTCTGCAGGACCTGTATGATGGCAGAACAGGTCTCTGGGATAATGATCCCCAGAGCCTGGGGGGAGATGCCTGTCGAGAACTTAAGGTCCTGCAGGCTTCTCCCTGTGGCCAAATACCGCAAGGTAGCGACCAGCCTCTGCTCCGGAGTGATGGCTTGCCTCATGCAGGTATCCTGCCTGCTGATATAGGGGGTCAGCAAAGCCACCAAACGATCAAAAACGGGGTCCGTCATCCGGAGAAAGTTTCTGAAATCCTCAGGATTATTCTCACGGATCTCACGGAGCAAAGGCATGTGACAGAACTGGTCACGCTGAAGCAACCAATTCTTGGTCCATGAACTCCTCCTCGCCCTATTCATGGACTGGTCTTGGGCTGAAGAATAAACTACAGCACCAAGCACATACAATGCACGAGCTCTACGACGAGTACGTACAGGTAACATGGCTTCAAAACGGTCGGCTGGTCAGAACGCACTAAACAGAACGCACTGAAGAACAGCAAGGCCTGTGAAGAACGACCTGAAAATCAGGAACGAGCGGCCAATAAAACAAAGATTTCTCAATGCCAACTGACCAAACGCACTGAAAAGCAGATACAAACCTCACAAGCACAGACTGAACAACAGTTAAAACGAACTGAAAAATACGAGTCTCACAAGCGCGAATCGTCTCTCACCAAACTTCTACTAACACGAGATAAACACGAGATTAGCAGAAGGAGCCCAAAGGGTGTCGTACGGGCTATTGAACTTCCGTTTCATAGTCTCGTCGGACTTGGTGTACGTCACAGCGTACTAAGCTGGCGTACTTTTGTGTGGTCGTGTGTGGGCAAGTCCGTTCGTAAGAAAGTCTGCCCCAAGTCCGCCGAAGGTACGCCGGAAGTATGTCGGACAGGCTGTCCGACTTTTGTAGCTGCAAAGTCCGACCGTGTGTACGCGGCATAAGGGTACAAACTTAGTTACACAAGCTATTCGCTCAACCTGTAGAAAATAAAGAAGGTTAATCGGTACATAACAGACAATTATACTTCTCAATTAAGACCGAACCAGGGGGCAAGACTCTGCACCCCCCTACTCCTCTATCCGATCGGCAAGTCCACAGGCGGATCACAGTTCTGGTGAATATTCAAGTGTCATGTGCAATCACATATCTCTGGGAGTAAAAGGCCCTGAGAAGCAGCATTCACCCCTCACCCACCACAGAGCAGGGATTCCAGCTTATCCATCGTCCAGGGGGGGGGAGCCACGGGTTGGGGGGGGGGGACCAACGACAAAAAACAAATACCACAGGGAAGTCAAAGGTGGCCGACCCCTCCCGACCCCAAGTACAAAACCATCCATCAGAATATTGATCTCCACACATATCAACACCAGACGTGCGTCCGGTCCGCATTCCTTGATCTTGTCCCCAAGAAAAAACAAATGCACTACTTCCTGTGGTCTATCAGATTTGAGGAGAGCGTGGGATGCAAAAAAAAATAAAAAAAAAAAATAAAGAACTGCTTATCTTACCGCCAACCATCTCTGGTAAGTTAACGGATTATTCTTGGTGGTCTCGTATTTACATATTAATGACTGCGTGGCAAAGACTCAAGCCATCTGGACGCCTCCTCTGGGGAGGTGAAGAATTTTGTAGTCTCACCGTCCACCACTCTAAGCCACGCTGGGAATAGCATGTTGTACTTGAGCCCCCTGGTGCGCATCTGAGCTTTGACTTGGTCAAATGTCCTACGCTGTCTTTGCGTTTCGACCGAGTAATCAGGGAACAGCATGATCTTCGCGTTTTCGAATCTCAGTTCCCCAACTTTCCTGGCCTCTCTAAGAATTAAGTCACGGTCTCTGAAGTTTAGCATGCGGAATATGAAGGTTCGTGGCGGTGCTCCTGGCGGACCTCGGACCGATGGCATCCTGTGAGCGCGCTCCACCGCAAAATGGGTAGAGAACGGAGCCTGTGGGAGAAGAGTGCGGAGCAGATGTTCCGTATAAGCCTCTGGATCTCTTCCCTCCACTCCTTCCGGAAGTCCCACCAGTCGTAGATTGTTCCTGCGATTTCTGTTTTCCTGGTCTTCAGCGCGGGATTCCGGGGTTTTCATCTTTACTTGCAGTGTACGTATTGAGGCACTGTGATCGCGAATGGTGTCTTCGTTGTCTCCTACTCTTCGTTCAGCTTCCGTTAGCCTATCACGGTATTTGTCCATATCACGTCTTATGAGGCCCATTTCGGATTGCATCTGTTCTATTTTCGTGGTGAGGGTAGCTTGGCAGCCTGTTATCGCTTGCATTAGTGCTTGAAATTGGTCCGTGGCCAGCTGAGACGTTTCTGCAGATGTTTCTGTGTGCTCCGTTTGGGACGCCATGTTGAGTCGCACCGCTGCACGTGTGTCTCTGGCCGGCGGAGTTTTTTGGGCCGACTGCCGTTTCCTCTGTGCACCAGAGGTCCCCCTACGCATACCCAGTTTAATAATCAGCCTTTCAGCCAGGAGATTGTAGCTATGCACTTTGGGGGGTTAGAGTAAGTTATCCGCACAGTCCAGACCCCCCGTCCCCCGCCTCACAGCAGGGTGTTCCACGTATGGATATCTCCGTGACGGCTTTTACTGTACCGAATGCCACTGTCTTCGTGCCCCAGATTAGCTCCCGTAGTGAGTTACTGCACAGTGGGGTGAAAAGGGCAACTATGTGTCTTTAAAAGGCTGATGATCACTTCAGTCTATCAGGTAGATCAGTATGTGGTTGTATTGTATGGGATCAGAGCACAGCTGCCACAGAGCCTGCAGTTCCTGTCTCACACTCCTCCCCAGGAATCTCCACTTGTGTCTGCCTGGCGCTGGGTGAGTCAGTAAGGCAGGGTGCCGCTGCTTATATGTCCCCAGTAGTTTCTCCCACAGGCTTTCAGCAGATCCCCCTTTCAATGGGGTAAGGCCTGTATAGGTAGAGGAGAGGGAGCCCTCTATATCCAGGTGGCAGGGGACCGGAGCGCGAGACTCATGCAGCGCCAATCCCCCCTCCTCCCCCCGCACAGCAGGACACTCCACGCAGTCTCCCCGGCGGCGGATTTAGCTTGTCCGACGCCGCCGGTGTTTTGACCCAGATTACCTCTCTGGGAAGCTCAGGGTCAGCCGCAGCTCAGGGGGATCAACAGGGTGTCCCTATATCCCTTGAAGACGGATAATTAGGCCGATCAGGAGCGGAGCTCTTGTCCCAGACGTCCTGCTAGGTCGCCATCTTGACCACGCCCCCGCAAACGCTTTTTTGAATGCTTTTCTCAAATTCATACGACCATAGCCACGTGCTGAAGGATGTGTGCGTAGTGCGGCGGCCTGTCGGAGGAAATCCCCGTCCTCAGTGCAGTTCCTCCTTAGTCTCAAATATTGAGCATAAGGGATACTGCGAATGAGAGGACGGGGGTGTGAACTAGACGCATGTAGTAGCGTGTTACCCGCTGTGGGTTTGCGGAATAAATCCGTGATCAGTTTACCTGCAGGGTTCTTAGTGATCTGTACATCGAGAACCGACACGCTCTGAAGATCATACGTATATGTAAAGTGTAGATTGAATTGATAGTTATTGAGCCTTTCAATAAAGGTCTTGAGGAGTTCAACGGTACCTGTCCAGATGATCAGTAGATCGTCAATATACCTATACCAACATAACGTATGGTCTAGGAAGAGTTCTAGTTGATCATCCCCAAAGATAGTGCGCTCCCAGCCACCAAGATATAAATTAGCATAAGCCGGGGCACATGATGTGCCCATTGCAACACCTTGGGTTTGAAGGTAAAGCTGATCCATAAAGGTGAAATAATTCTTGGTAAGAATAAATTCCAGCAGCTTTAGGATGAAGTTAATAACTGGCCAGGTATTATGCCCGTGGGGGATGCTCGAGTAAAGAGCCTCGACATCAACTGCCACAAGCAGGGCGTCCGGAGGGACTTGGATACCCTCAATGTGTTTTAATAGATCAGTAGTATCACGTATATACGAGGGTAAGCTTTGTACGTGTGGCATTAAAAATGTGTCTACGAGCAATGGCGGACGATATGGACACAGGCAGCAAAAAGCTCCCTCTACACTCTATACAAGGAAAATACCTACAAAATTCTCCTTTACTGGTATATGACTCCGGATATTCTTCATGCCATATACCCATCTAGCTCAGATCGCTGCTGGCGGTGTCAAAGAGACAGAGGGACCCTCCTCCACATATATTGGGACTGCTCACTGATTACCCCATTTTGGGACAAGGTCCAACAACTACTGGCTCGCTTATTAGAAACACAGATCCCCATGGTCCCCAAATTCTTCCTCTTAGGAATCTCACAATTAAAGATCCCCAAAGCACAAAAAAAACTCACACGCCTTATTCTCACAGCAGCACGTTGTCTTATTGCTTTACACTGGAAAAAAACCCTCCCCCCCCACGCCTAAAGCCTTATACGCTAGAATCAAAGATGTGGAGTTGATGGAGAAGATGACAGCCCGGATACAGGACAGGCTGGAGGCACATAATAGAGTATGGGAGTTATGGCATCTTCGAGAGGACCCACCATGAACAAGTAAACGAATTACAACAACATTCTCCCTCCCCTATCTTCTCCCTTTTTCCTTTTCCCCCCTCTTTTACTATCCTTTTACTCTACTTTGAGTGTTTCAGTGACTTGCTTAGTTATAAGCAGATTAGAAGATGAAAACAAAATAAGAGTTGGGAAAAAAAAAAAAAAAAAAGAAAAAGAAAAAAGATAATGCCTAGCATGTGTATGTTTTTTTTTTTTTTTTTGCCATATATTCCTACCTCTTATTACCTCTCATATATTATGTACTTTTGTACCGCAAATAATATAATAAAAATGTTATTTGAAAAAAAAAAATGTGTCTACTAGCTTGCTCGCATTTTCTGTAAGTGATCCTTTACCTGATACATTCGGGCGGCCTGGTGGTGACAGCAGATTTTTATGTGTCTTTGGGAGCGCATAAAATGTTGGTGTCCGTGGCGTTTGCGTATTGACGAATTTCAAGGTATCCTCATCGATGAGGCCCTCAATTTAGGCCTATATGTATTCTTCTACATATTTTTGGTAAAAAAAAAAAATCGCAATAAGCGTATATTGATTGGTTTGCACAAAAGTTATAGCATCTACAAAATAGGGGATAGATTTAAGGCATTTTCATTATATATATTTTTTTAATTAGTAATTGCGGTGATCTGCGATTTTTATTGTGACTGCGACATTATGGCGGACACATCGGACACTTTTGACACTATTTTGGGATCATTGACATTTGTACAGCGATCAGTGCTATAAAAATGAATTGATTACTGTATAAATGACACTGGCAGGGAAGGGGTTAAACACTAGGGGGCGATCATGGGGTTAAGTGTGTCCTAGGGAGTGATTCTAACTGTGGGGGGGTGGGCTATTACTCACATGACAGCGATCACTGCTCCCGATGACAGGTAGCAGTAGATCTCTGTCATGTCACCAGGCAGAACGGGGAAATTCCTTGTTTACAAAGGCATCTCCCCGTTCTTCCACTCCGTGACATAATCGCGGGCACCCGGCGGACATTGAGTCCGCAGGACCCGCGGTCACGGATCACACGGCGCGCCCACAATGCTGCATCTTAAAGGGGACGTACCTGTGCGCCGTTTTGCCCACCCATGCCATTCTGCCAATGGATATCGGCGTGCGGCGGTCGGGAAGGGGTTAAATACCACCAAAAAAAGCTCTATTTGTATGGGTGCAGTGTTGCATGACCGCGCAATTGTCATTCAAAAAGCGACAGTACAGAAAGCTGAAAATTGGCCCGAGCAGGAAGAGGGTAAAAGTGCCCAGTATTGAAGTAGTTAAGTATGCCTGTGTGAATAGGGCCTAAGGGTGGAGTTCCCCTTTAAGTGGTAATCATTTTGGTGGCAGGAAAACATGGGCGACTGTACAAAATAAGGAGGACGCACGCCGGCTGGTGGTTGATGGGAATGATGGATGTGTCAGGTCTTCTTTGATAAGCCAATATTCCTGCGGACACAGAGACAAGAAAGGAGACGCTTCCCTTTGAAGATGGCAGAACGCGGTGCAGTGCGGAGGGAGAATATAATTAGGAGCGTTGTGTTGGTTTCTGGAGGTTAGTTCAGTCCTGGAGCTTCTCCAAGGAAAGGAAACAATCAAACTATGCAAAATATCCGGCTAACTCTTCCCAGCCACCCGTCTCCTATCCTCCCAGCCTGGAAAGTTGTCATGACACCAACAGAAGGTTCAAGAAAACCGACATTCATTTCCGAAATCAATTGAAAAAGGAAATTCATGGCAGGAAAGTGATTTAGAATTTCATCAGTCAGGAGGTCATAAAATAACTCTTATTTTCTGCATTCAAATTCTGAATTTATATATAAAATATATCTTGATGTTCCCTACTTTGTATGCTTAGGCTTATTTTAAAACATCCTGGACTTGAAGTGGTTAAAACAAGCTCATGGCTGCTGTCGGCGATTGGCTGTTCCATGAAAGTTATCCAGGAGGCTGTAGAGCCGCCCGATCGCTTTTAGGCGTCATGCCGGGAGGCAGTAAAACTAGGCAGTTAAGCCACAATTTTACCAACCCCTAACCACTCGCCTGAACACCCAAGGCTGGATTCACACCTGAGCGTAGCGGGAACTTATAGGTTGTTTTTTTTTTGCGCATTTTTTGGAGTGTTTTTTTTTCGTTGAGCATAGGGCAGCCTTACAAGCGACAAACACCCCAAAGAAGCTCCATAATGCATTTTTGGGGTGTTTGTAGTGCATTTTCCACGTCAGCTACCTGCACTTGGGGTGCTATTAAGAATTAATGTTGCTGCAAGCACGATGCAGGTTTGTAGTGTGCTTCCGAAACAAGGGGCAAAATCTGCCTTTTCTGTGCGCTTTGTCGCAGTTTCCAGAAACGCCAAGTGTGAATGGAGCCTCACATCAGCGGCGGCCCATCCAAATGGGGCGCAGGTGCACCGCGCCCCTAATCTATGCACCCGAACCCCTAATCTACATGCAGGGCGCCAGACGCATGGATTCCAACGGGGTTCTTTTTTTTTTTTCTTTTAGAAGCACATGATTTGAGCTTGAGGATCTACATAGCTCCCAACTGTCCCTGATTTGGAGCAATGTCCCTCTGTCCCTCTTTCCTCCTCATTTGTCCCTCATTTTGCTCTGATCTATATAGTTGTATACAAAATGCAATCTTTTGCATTTGCAAATTTTAAAAGCCAATATAATGGAATAGTAGTGGAAAAAAAAAGTCCTTGTGGATTTAATTATCCTTTTTTTTGGTAATTCTCCTTTAAGGGGGTGTGACAGGGGGCGTGTCCTATGCCTACATACATTTTCTAGTAGGTGTCCCTCATTCCCATCTCAAAAAGTTGGGAGGTATGTAATAGGCTTCAAAAAAGGGTGGGCTCGGGGCGCACTGCGCCTCGAGCCCACCCAGTTGTGTGACCATAGCAAATTATTATTTGATATTGTCTTCCTGATTCTCCTCCCGGCCAATCAGGAAGCGGGTCCTATGACCTGTCACCCGTTTGGCAAAGAGGAGATGCAATCCTATTAGCCGCCGAGGAGGAGGAGACTCAGAGTGAAGTCGCCGCCCAGAGGAGGCGCTGTCTGCGACCTAGATGGGGTAAGTGCGGGGCTGGTGACCGACTGAGGGGGGGGTTGCCTGTGGCCTGACCAACCAGCGGGTAGATTGTTTGATGCCCTCCCCACCCCAAAAAAATATATATACCACCAGCCGCCACTGCCTCACATACAGTCACTCATGGCTGTACACATGCTGTGCTTTATGGTTACACCAAAACGTAATCAGCATGTCGCTTTCAGCAGGCGGGGCCACCGGCAAATATGACTAAAGCATCTCTGTGGGGCTGCATCACAGCTGTGCACAGTAGTAAAGCAATTATAGGGTTAAATCAGACAAGCATTATATAGCCTACTCACCACCTGTCAAACACCTCTGAAAAGCAATCCAAGCGTGGATCACTTTACAGTGGTGCGGCAGTCCCTGCCTCCCGCTCCCAAGTCCTGCTTTTCCTCCAGTCCTGCTGTGTGATTCATAAAAGCCCAGCTGGCTTTGGGACTACGCAGGGAAAGAAAATCCATCACTTCCCTTAGTAAAAGCACCACACACAGTACACAAAAACACAGGCTAGGCACACATTTAACCCTTTGATCACCCTAGATGTTTAACCCCTTCCCTGCCAGTGTCATTAGTACAGTGACAGTGCATATTTTTTAGCACTGATCACTGCATTAGTGTCATTGGTGCCCACAAAGTGTCAGTATTTCTGCCGCAATATCACAGTCCCACTATAAATTGCTGATCGCTGCCATTACTTTTACTACTAGTATAAAAATAAATAAATAAAAATTCCAGTATATATATCCCATAGTTTGTAGACGCTATAACTTTTGTGCAAAACAATCAATATACATTTATTGGGATTTTTTACCAAAAAATATGTAGCAGAATACATATCGGCCTAAATTTATGAAATTAGATTTTTCCAATTTGTTTATCCGATATGTTTTATAGCAGAAAGTAAAAAATATTGTTTTTTTTTTTTTTGAAAATGTTATATATAGTGCAAAAAAATAAATAAATTGCAGAGGTGATCAAATACCACCAAAAGAAAGCGCTATTTTTGGGGAAAAAATTACATAAATTTAATTTATGTACAGAGTTGCATAAACACACAGTCTCTCAAATAAATAAGAGATTGTGCGTATAAGTAATAAGTAACGTGCGTATAAGTAAAGCTGTGCCGTATCGCAAAAATAGCCTGGTCATGAAGGGGGGGGGTGGTAAATCTTCCGGAGGTCAAGTGGTTATATTTTACCAAAAGAATTGGGTATTATTTTCTGTTTGCGTGCATTAAAATACATTATTGTTTTTTTTTATTTTTGCATTTTATAAATATCTGTGAAAATATTCAACATACAAAAATGCAACTGCCACCATTTTATTCTCCAAGGCCTTTGCTTTCTGGAAATATGGAATGCTTAGGGGTTCAAAAATGCTGACTTTATAACGCGTGTAAAAAAATGTTTAAATTGCTCCAGATGCAAAGCGGTTGAAGAGAATCTTTGAGCCCTTTTAGCTTTGGACCCACCCCCCTCCAGCGCCACCACCTTTGTTAGCTCGATGCCTTCTGCAGACGCGGGCAGGTGCCATTCATTCCCAATGGAACCCCTGCGCATGGCCATACATTTTGGCAATTTAAAAAATCGTGCTGGCACCTATTTTGGTTTGTTTTACACGCATAGGGCAGCCCATTGAAATGAATGGGCTTCCCCTAAACGCGACACTCGGAAACGCTAATAAAGCGCACACTCTTGAATGTGCCTCCTGGTGTGAATGAGCCCTTAAATCAGCCTTTGTGGAGCAGATAGGGCCACCCATGGATCGGATTTCGAGCTCTATATAGCTTGCTTAGGGGCCGTGTCAACCCCATTGATCACAAATAGGGCGCAACTTTTTTTTCCCAGCTATACAAATATCGTGTTCCATTCAATCTGTAACAAAGTATAGAATAGACTCTTATCAGCTGGCAGGTCCCTGTCCTGATTGATGACTTTGTTACACATAAAGCTGCATTAGCTGAGTCTACATTTCCTCCAGGGAGATGTTGTATTCAGGATAAAATCCAGTTTAAGTGCTGGTTCACACTACAGCACTCTGCGAGATCGCATGTGATTCGCACCGCACATCACATGCGATGTCTGTGCAATGCGATTTCAGTTATACAGATAGTATGGCTGATATCGCATTGCATTCGGACCAAATTCGCACAGGACCCTTTTTTTGGTCTGCACCAGAATCGGATTGTATGGGTGTTCCCGATTCATATCCAAACTGACAGTTCGCAGTGCGATATGCGAGCTGAAATGGGGGTGTCACTAACATTGTATTGACACTCCCAGCAGTTCGCATATGGCAGTGTAAACTGCAGTGTGAATCGGGAACCCACAGTTCCCACATTGCACAAGTGTGAACCCAGCCTAAGGCATGTACAGTGTGATGATCAGTGGTCCTTGAGACACAGTACATCCCCGATCTCTGTAAAAAGCCAATGATAAGGTTCTGTACCCATGTGATCAGTTGTGTCCAATCACAGCAGATAAACAAGGAAATACCGGTTATTGGCATTCCTTTCCTCAGATTGAAAGCACATGAGCAGAGGAAAGCCGATCATCAGTGCAACCCCAACAGTGCCCAGCAGTGCTGCCAATCAGTGCCCATGGGTGCACTTGCTCCTCTACCCCCCCTCACTCTCTCTCCTTCTCTCCCCAGAGGAAACCCACACAGGTACAGGGAGAACATGCAAACTCCAGGCAGATGGTGTTGTGGTTGGAATTCGAACAAGCAAACCTTTTTACTGCTAGGTGAAAGTGCTATCCACTACACCGCTGTGCTGGCCTTTCCCCCCCCCCACACTTTCTCCCTCCCCACTTTCTCCCTTCCGGGGGGGGGGGGCTTTTCTATTGTGTTGTGTGTTTGTTTTTGGTTGATGGAGAGTGTGATGAGTCTGAAGCATTATGGGTGGAACCCCCCAAAGAAAAAAATATGGGACGTGATGAGGGATTATGGGTTGGGGTTAAAACAAGGAAATATGATATATTTTCCTATCAGCATGAGGATTAAAAATATTCAATGTTGATTGGGAGAGTGCGCAGTCATGTTGGAACAGGAAGGGGCCGTCCCCAAAATGTTCCCACAAAGTTGGGAGCATGAAATTGTCCAAAATATCTTGGTATGCTGACGCCTTAAGAGTTCCCTTCACTGGAACTAAGGGGCCAAGCCCAACCCCTGAAAAACAACCCCACACCATAATCCCCCCTCCACCAAATGATTTGAACCAGTGCACAAAGCAAGGTCCATAAAGACATGGATGGGGTGGAGGAACTTGACTGGCCTGCACAGAGTCTTGACCTCACCCTGATAGAACACATTTGGGATGAATTATGCCCTATACACACAGTCAGACTTTCTGATGAAATATGTGTGATCGGAGCTTGTTGTCGGAAATTCCGACCGTGTGTGGGCTCCATCGGACTTTTTCCATCGGAATTTCCGACACACAAAGTTTGAGAGCAGGCTATAAAATTTCCCGACAACAATATCTGTTCGCGTAAATTCTGACCGTGTGTGGACAATTCCGACGCACAAAGTGCCACGCATGCTCAGGTTAAATTAAGAGACGAAAGCTATTGGCTACTGCCCCGTTTATAGTCCCAACGTACGTGTTTTCGTCACCGCGTTCAGAACGATCAGATTTTCCGACAACTTTGTGCGACCGTGTGTATGCAAGACAAGTTTGAGCCAACAGCCGTCAGAAAAAAATCCATGGATTTTGTCGTCGGAATTTCCGATCAAAGTCCGATCGTGTGTACAGGGCATTAGAGTGGGAACTGTGAGTCAGGCCTTCTCATTTAACATCAGTGCCTGACTTCACAAATGCTCTTCTGGAAGAATAGTCAAACATTCCCATAGACACCCTCCTAAACCTTGTGGACATCCTTCCCAGAAGAACCCTATGGACTAAGACTGGGATGATATTAAAGTTCATGTGCGTGTAAAGGCAGGCGTCCCAATACTTTTAAAAATATAGTGTATGTACATTGCAGGGATTTTAGCAAACTTTGTTGCAGATTCCTACCTTTTGTTATTCTGAAGAAATAGCTGTTTGTGTCTGAGTGAATCTGTATGGGAATGGTTTTATAATTGCGTGTGTGTGGCCATGTGTATACAGAACGCTTCCAGGTTGCCATATTGCATTTTTACAGAAAATTACAGCGGCTGGAGTTTGAAATAGAAGTCATTTTTAATAACATTCAATTACAATATGACTTGTAAAGCAATAGTACAGTAATACCTCGGATTGCGAGTAACGCGGTTAACAAGCGTTTCGAAATACAAGCTATTATTTTTTAAAAATCCTGACTCGATTTGCGAGTGTTGTTTTGCAAAACGAGCAGGATTCAATCCTCTGCGGTGTGCAGTACCGCATTCGGCCAGAGGTGCGGGGGGGCGCGGTTGACACTCTGAGCCGTTCAGAAGCACTCACAAACACTCAGTTCCCAAGTGTTTCCGAGTGCATCCAAGCATTTCTCTCTGGTGCCCCCCCACCTCTGGCCACATGCGGTACTGCATACAAAAGAAGTCAATGTGGAATGAATTATCTTTGTTTACATTCTATGGGAAAGCTCGCTTTGATATGCGAGTGCTTTGGATTACAAGCATTCTCCTGGAATGGATTATGCTCGGAATCCACTGTATATATATTAGGGGTGCTGAAATTAATCGTTACATCGATGCATCGCGATTCGGGTGTCCCCGATGCGGCATCGATGCATAAGGACTGAAAAAACGATTGCGGGTGATGTCATCCCGACTTGCCCCGCCCCTCCCGGGAAAGCGATCGGAGCGTATTTTTGAAATTACTTTCTTATAATAAATGCCGTGTTACAATGAATGATGTGCCCCACTGTAAGTGCTTTTTAAAAAAATATGTCACTTCATACCAAATTTTACAGTAGTACAATACATCCCGCTCACGTGACTCCCGGCCCATCCCGCCTCTCTCCGCTCTCCTCTCACGTCTCCTGAGTCTTGACGTCAGCGGGGAATTCTCAGTCCCAGCCCGCCTCGCTTCTGATATGAAAGCTATAGTCAGCGGGCGGGGCTGAGAATTTAGCCCATAATCCCCCATCACGTCCCATATTTTTTTTTTTTTTTAGGGGGTTCCACCCATAATGCTTCAGACTCATCACACTCTCCATCAACCAAAAACAAACAAACAACATTTTTGAAAATTTTTTTTTTAAAAAGCACATACAGCGGGGCACATCATTCATTGTAAGACAACATTTATTAAAAGAAAGTAATTTTAACAACAGTAAGTAGAGTACAAATGTGTTTGTACTCTACTTACACCTCACGCTCCGTGCTGGCAGGTCCCTGGGCTTCCCTTTGCACATTCCAATGTTAACTCCTAGTGTGTTGGAAGGTGCAAACAGGAATGCCAAGGAACTGTCAGCACCAGTGGTGGCCCGTGCATTGTGGGGGGGGGGTTAGTGAAGTGATGGGTGCATTTAATGGGCACAGGTGGCTGCATTTAATGGGCACAGGAGGCTGCATTTGATGGGCACAGGTGGCTGCGTTTGACGGGCACAGGTGGCTGCGTTTGATGGGCACAAGTGGCTGCGTTTGACAGGCACAAGTGGCTGCGTTTGACGGGCACAGGTGGGATCCGTCCAGAGGCATGGCCAGTCGCAACCATTCAGCAAGGGAAAGAGAGCAAGCACTGGATAGTTTCAGCCAGCCATGCCTCTGGTTGGATCCCTCTGTGGCATAAAATAGAATCTTTATTATTTATAACAACATAGTCTCATGAGCATTACAGGAGAATTGTGGTACTTAAATCTCAGTCTCTCTTTTTCTCTAAATTCTTCCCAGGCCTTACAGCATAGTGCAGCAGCTGCCCCTCCCTCGAAGGGAAGAGCACAGGGAAACCCCATGGACACTCTTCCTCAGCTGGTCACAGTTCCAGCATCCCACACTCTGGGAGATAGCTCCACCCACATTATATAGGGCACAATACGCAATCCCTCCACCAGTAGGAGGAGCAACCCTTAAGGGAGAACTCTACCTGTCTACAAGTGGTGTAGCAAGGAATCTGGATTCAAATCACTGAAAACAAAATATATATCAGTGGTGTAGAATGAACCTTGACTGAAGTTACCAAATTTCACAAAGTGAAAAGGGTAGCAAAAATAGTAAGACTTTTGTTCAACAGAACCAAAGGAAAGGCATCCAACCTCTTAGCAAAAAACTGAGGTATGTTGGGTCAAGGAGGAGTTATACAGGGGATGACATTTTTTCTGGTTGCCAGTGTCCCAATATCCTGTAGGTTGCAGTATAACCTGACTGTTTCTAAATTAATTGGCACACATGGACACTGGAGAAAACTATTTTTACCCTATTTTTTTCCTTGTTGCATCGCAGTGCTGGTGATCTCCTGTAACATTTTTGCAGCCACTTTGAGTCTACATGCACTCTAGCAATGGCTGCATGGTATTTCCCAGAGCAGATTTCCTGCTGGTGACAACAGTGGATCATGCCTGCATAATGTGTTTTAAAACAGTGACTAGTTTTAATGAAAACCTTTGTGACAGGGTGACAATTGAAGAGTTTTTGCATACAAGTGATCCCATCTGTGCAAATTCAGAAGCAATCACTCTGATTCAAAGATTGTGGACCAGATTGAATTTTTACACAGTAGAATTATCTCCAGCAATAAAAACAGATATTTGGCCATATTCCTTGTGAGATAAACTCTGGGAAGGTTAACTCCAGAATGAACCCTCTATCCACCCAGGGCCGTCTTTAAGGCAGAGCAAAAGGGGCAGCTGCCCTGGGCCCCATCATTGTTGTGGGGCCCAAAGCAGCTGCCTCATACTTGCCAACTATCCAAGTTTAAATTTCATTGTCCCTTGTAGTTTTAGTCCTGTGCTGTGTCCCAATATCTCAGTGTGAAGTTCTGTTACTAATGCTACCCAGCTCTGCCCTATTGCCCCCCGTGTACAGATGACTCACCTGCAGAAACCTGTGTTTATATGTAATTAGACAAACAATACTTTCGCGCCCGTGGTAGTAGTAAATATGAAAAATTAATAAATAATATATTATTATATATAAAAAACAAAAAAACAAGAAAGCAAACCAAAAAACACAAATGCAAGCTGCTCCCCTAATTTGAATGAAACAATCAAATAAGGAATGGTATACAGTAGGGGGCGCTAGAGACCTGGAAACATATGTATCTGTCACTAGATACACACACAATCCACATCAACCGCTGTGAATTATATAATACTGCTTGTGCTAAAGTGAAAATATACCAAATACAAAGTATATGATAGAAATAAACAAATTTATACAAAAATATAATAAAAGTGAAAAGTGATATTGAGATCAAAAAAGTTCTTAGTGCAAGTGTGATAGATGAATTCGTGATGGTTGATTGTCCCAATCCATTGAAACGATCAGAGCAAACAGTTAATTGAAAAACAACATCAAAGTAGACACATAGATCTTCAAAGATGCAACAAATCTTGCGATGATAAATATGTTCCGTCACCCAAGAGGAAAAAAACACCTGAGGATAATAGATATCTGCTTACCAGATACCAATGACTCCTTTAACTAAAAAGAGAGTCATTAGCGCTTGTACAGGATTGTGCCTGTTCACATGAAGGCTGGAAGGCTGGGTGGTACTTTAGGCATAGATCCCTCCCGTCCCATTCATTCAGGATAGGAAATATGAGAAACAAAAGGGAATCTCCATAGCGTAAAACCGTTTAATGCATAAAAAAGAAGAACAATAAAATAGCCAAATGGCCTCTTACATTGATCGGTGCCTACCCGGCACTGGGACTGCTTGCATGTCAGGGTGAATGGTGTCCAAAGCCCTTCGCATCACATCGCACATGCGGCATGCGTTCCACCCCGTGCGTCTAGCTAACCAGATGGTTAACTGTGTAACCATCTGGTGTAAATCTTCTCATTACATTTGGGCTCAGTGTACAATCCTTTCATTCACACTATTGGCCAGTGTGAAGGTCCCCCTTACATTGGTGGTTACTGTGAATGCTCCTATTACATTAGTGGTCAGTGTAAATCCCCATTACATTGGTGTCCAGTGTATAAACTCCTCTTTATATTGGTAATCGGTAAAAAAAAAAAAACTTGCATTTGTGGTCAGTTTCAAATCATCCCTTACACTGGTGGTCCATGTAGAAGCCCCCTTTCAATTAGTGTAAATCCCCCCTTACATTAGTGGCCAGTAGGGATGGGCTTTATGTTCGGGTCGAACATGGGTTGGACTCGAACATTGGCTGTTCGCCCCTCGCCGAACAGCGAACAATTTGGGGTGTTCGCGGCAAATTCGAAAGCCGCGGAACACCCTTTAAAAGTCTATGTGAGAAAACAAAAGTGCTAATTTTAAAGGCTTATATGCATGGTACTGTCATAAAAGTGTTTGGGGACCTGGGTCCTGCCCCAGGGGACATGGATCAATGCAAAAAAAAGTTTTAAAAACGGCAATTTTTTCAGGAGCAGTGATTTTAATAATGCTTAAAGTGAAACAATAAAAGTGTAATATTCCTTTAAATTTCGTACCTGGGGGGTGTCTATAGTATGCCTGTAAATTGGGCGCATGTTTCCCATGTTTAGAACAGTCTGACAGCAAAATGACATTTCTAAAGGAAAAAAAGTCATGTAAAACTACTATCGCTATTCGCTACTATCACTACTACCTGGGGGGGTGTCTATAGTATGCCTGTAAAGGGGCGCATGTTTCCCGTGTTTAGAACAGTCTGACAGCAAAATGACATTTCTAAAGGAAAAAAAGTCATGTAAAACTACTATCGCTACTATCACTACTAACTACTGTAAAACTACTATTGCTACCGCTGGCTATAATGAATTGTCGGTCCGGCAATACACATAAAAGTTCATTGAAAAAACGGTGTGGGATTCCCCCACAGGGGAACCCCGAACCAAAATTTTTAAAAAAATGCGTGGGGTCCCCCTAAATTCCATACCAGGCCCTTCAGGTCTGGTATGGATATTAAGGGGAACCCTGCGCAAACATTTAAAAAAAATGGCGTGGGGTCCCCCCAAAAATCCATACCAGACCCTTATCCAGTCAAAAACTGTCTCTTGTGTTTTTTAACCTTTTTGACACTTTTTTTGTGAAATGCCATTTCCAATTCACATGGGGGGGCCGGGATCTGGGGGTCCCCTTGTTAAAGGGGTCTTCCAGATTTCGATAAGCCCCCCCGCCCGCAGACCCCCACAACCGCCGGGCAAGGGTTGTGGGGATGAGGCCCTTCTCCCCATCAACATGGGGACAAGGTGCTTTGGGGGGCTACCCCAAAGCACCTTCCCAATGTTGAGGGCATGTGGCCTGGTACAGTTCAGGAGGGGGGACGCTCTCTCGTCCCCCTCTTTTCCTGTGGCCTGCCAGGTTGCATGCTCGGATAAGGGTCTGGTATGGATTTTTGGGGGGACCCCACGCCATTTTTTTTAAATTTTGGCGCCAGGTTCCCCTTAAAATCCATACCAGACCTGAAGGGTCTGATATGGATTTGGAGGGGGACCCCCACACCATTTTTTTTTTATTTTGGCGCAGGGTTCCCCTTAATATTCATACCAGACCTGAAGGGCCTGGTATGGAATTTAGGGGGACCACCATGCATTTTTTTTCAATTTTGGTTCGGGGTTCCCCTGTGGGGGAATCCCATGCCGTTTTTATCAATGAACTTTTATGTGTATTGCTGGACCGACAATTCATTATAGCCGGCTCTAGCGATAGTAGTTTTACAGTAGATAGTAGCGATAGTAGTTTTACATGACTTTTATTCCTTTTGAAATGTAATTTTGCTGTCAGACTGTTCTAAACAGGGGAAACATGCGCCCCTTTACAGGCATACTATAGACAGCCCCCAGGTAGTAGTGATAGTAGCGATAGTAGTTTTACATGACTTTTTCCTTTAGAAATGTAATTTTGCTGTCTTGCTGTTCTAAACACGGGAAACACGCGCCCCTTTACAGGCATACTATAGACACCCCCCAGGTATGAAATTTAAAGGAATATTACACTTTTATTGTTTCACTTTAAGCATTATTAAAATCACTGCTCCCGAAAAAACGTCCATATTTAAAACTTCTTTTTGCATTGATACATGTCTCCTGGGGCAGGACCCAGGTCCACAAACACTTTTATGACAATAACTTGTATATAATCCTTTAAAATGAGCACTTTTGATTATTCATGTTTGCGTCCCATAGACTTTAACGGTGTTCGCGTGTTCAAACAAATTTTTTGCGAACCGAACTGGGGGTGTTCGGCTCATCCCTAGTGACCAGTGTAAAAATGCCCCTTCATTTGTTGTTGATGTAAAATCCCCCATTACATTTATTGTCGGTGTAAATTCTTCATTACATTGGTGATCAGTGTACATTTCATTACATTGGTGGTGAGTGCAGAATTGCCCTTACACTGGTGGTCACTGTAAATTCCTCCTAACATTGGTGATCGGTGTAGAGGGAGGGGGGGGGGGGGGAATGTTTGCCCAGGGTCCAATCAATATTAAAGATGGCCCTGTATCCGCCTTAAGCTTTCCTCTTCCTATGTACAGCGACAATGCAAATTCTTTTTTTAAATATTTTCCTTTGCCCAGAAAAACAATCTGTAATTCCCTGTAGTGTCATAACTATCCATCTAGCCCTTAGCGTCATTTCAACCCACAGAGATAGCCACAGCTCACATATTTACATGTCCCAAGATACTTTAGAATTTGTGGGCCTTGACAGAGAAGCTCCAGTGAGATAAGTATTAGAAAATAATCCACCCTCTCCAGGCAGCATCTACATGAAGATGTCAATGTGGGGGGGGGGGGGATTTACTAAAACTGGAGACAAAGAAAAGGGGGGAATGTATATAACCAATATACTGGCACTTTAAATGAGGTGCACAAGGGGAGATACACCTTTATCCCTAATCTGGATAAAAAAAGAATAGAAGGTTTGGGACTTTGAATGAGGCAGGTAATAACACAGAAATGAAAGATACATGAAAAGTTTCCTAACATGGGCAAAAAAAGACCCATGACCACAAGTAGGTACATGGAGGATAAAATCCTGAACATGCAGAAAACAGCAAAATAGCAAAAAAACACAAATACACATATAAAATTGGACCATAATAGGACAGTATATTGTACCATAACAGAAAACACATATGCAATATAGGTAAGTATAGTGGGGCAACCATAGTGGATGGAAATTAAATGTGGTAGTGCCAAGTATGAAATGAAAACTGCATCCTGTAAAGCTCGATGCGTTTCGTTGATAAATCTGATTCATTAGGAGCGGATGCTGCATAGTATCCCATTGGAGGTTCAACCTGAGCGGTACTGGTTTGAGAGGGCTAGCTTGCTATTTTGCTGTGTTCTGCATGTTCAGGATTTTATCCTCTATGTACCTACTTGTGGTCATGGGTCTTTATTGCCCATGTAAATAAACGTGTCATGTATCTTTTACTTCTGTGTTATTACCTGCCTCATTCAAACTCCCAAACCTTTTATTATTTTTTACTAAAACTGGAGAGTGCAAAATCTGGTGCAGCTGTGCATGGTAGCCAATCAGCTTCTAACTTCAGCTTGTTCAGTTAAGCTTTGGAAATAAAACCTGGAAGCTGACTGTTTTCTATGCAGAGCTGAACCAGATTTTGGCCTATCCAGTTTTAGTAAATCTTGCCCCATGTCCTTGTTCATTAAGCACTACAAGTGAACATGTACAAGACCAGTCACTCTGCTCAGGGTGAGTATCACATTTAGGGGTCAGGCTTGAAGACCAGTTGGTATAGCAGCGGGAAGCTCACACAGAAACCAGTAGGATAGGTACACAGGCAGTCACTCTGGTGAATGACATGGGCTCACCTGAGGTGCAGAGTCTAAGTATTAACCAGTGTTCATCAGAGCTCCTGATGGTGGAAATGGATTTTGCTACATGTTAGTACCAGGTTGCGGTCCTCAGGATCGTCTCACCAGGAGGTGAGCAAGCCAGGGTCCAGTAGCGGATTAACCTCTTGACATCCGGAGGCCATCATATGACGGCCTCCACTTTCAGGGCTTATATCTGAATGATGTCTGAGGCTACAGACATCATTCAGATACCGGCATTTTCAGCCGGCGATTCCGTACACCATAAGAACGATCATAGCGGCTGTTCCGCCGCTTGATCGTTCTTACGGGCGGCGGGAGGGGACACCCCCCCCTCCCGCCGCCCTCTGGTGCTACTACCGACTCACCTCAGCGATCGGTGAGTCGGATAGCGGATCCGCCGGCGCCGGATGTTCACCATAGAGATTTCCGGCGGACCAGATGGTCGCCGGAGTCTCTATGATCGTTCGGAGGCCGGGCGCGATGTTATGACGTCACGCCCGGCCTCTGCATTCAAAAAAACGGCGCCGCTTCGGTTGTGAAGCGGCGATCGTTTTATTTATTTTTTTTTATTTTAGGCTTCCCAGCCTAGAGGTGAGATGTGGGGTCTTATTGACCCCATATCTCACTGTAAAGAGGACTGATCGTGTCAGTTTCCTATTACAAGGGATGTTTACATTCCTTGTAATAGAAATAAAAGTGATCAAAAAAAAAAATATTTTTTTAAAGTGTCAAAATAAAAAATTTTAAGTAAAATTAACAATAAAAAAAAAAAAAAAATTTTTAAAGCGCCCCTGTCCCCGTGAGCTCGCACGCAGAAGCGAACGCATACGTAAGTCCCGCCCACATATGAAAACGGTGTTCAAACCACACATGTGAGGTATCGCCGCGAACGTTAGAGCGAGAGCAATAATTTTGGCCCTAGACCTCCTCTGTAACTCAAAACATGTAACCAGTAAAAAATTTTAAAGCGTCGCCTATGGGCATTTTTAAGTACCAAAGTTTGGCGCCATTCCACGAGCGTGTGCAATTTTGAAGCGTGACATGTTAGGTATCTATTTACTCGGCGTAACTTCATCTTTCACACAATGCAAAAAAATTTGTCTAACTTTGCTGTTTTGTTTTTTTTTAAGCATGAAACTGTTTTTTTTCCAAAAAAAACGCGTTTGAAAAATTGCTGCGCAAATACCGTGCAAGATAAAAAGTTGCAATGACCGCCATTGTATTCTGTAGGGTCTCTGCTAAAAAAACATATATAATGTTTGGGGGTTCTATGTAATTTTATAGCAAAAAAATGATGATTTTTACATGTAGGAGCAAAGTGTCAGAAATGGCCCGGATATGAAGTGGTTAAGCAGGAAAGGATCAAACAGAAGCACAGTCAGTAAACAAGCCAAAAGGTCAGTAACGAGTAGTTGCAGGTCAAAGTATAGTCGAGGAACAAGCCAAGGGTCAATAACGAGTGGTAGGAAAATATGGATGGCAGCAGGGAAGAAAAGAGCGAGATACTGGCTGAGAGAGCACAATAATCTGACAAACAGAAAGTGCAGAGGCATGGCTTAAATTAGGAAGTTCATGGGAGGAGCAAAGAGACCAGGGTTCAAGACAGATAAGGTTCAAGACAGGATCATTCAAGGAATTGTCCAGGGAGCTGTCCAGCAAGCTGTCCAGTATTCCAGGTAGCTCAGCAAGAAGGAGACATTGCCCGACACAGAAGAGGTTCCAGGTTCAAATCCAGGCTATGACAGGGAGAGACTGGAAACTATGGACCTTCATCACAATTTATAGGGACATTGATGATAGACTCTGTTGGAAATCAGGCAAGAGCATTTAAACTAATAAAGGATGGAGGCGGGGCAGTAGTATGAGATTAATGTTACCAGAGTTGCATCTGTGCTACAATGCAGTAGTTCCTGATGTACAATTGGCCCAGGGGGATAAAGGAGTTTTAATGAATTGAACGATTAGCCTGAAATGAGGAAAAAACCCTTGTTTTTGGATTTGTAATGGAAGTGATGACATTAATATCCCCTGTTCCAAAAAACTCTACTATGCTAAACTCAAATACAATTTGGCAAATTAAGTCAAGCGGCTGAGTGGTTGTAGCGACATACCATGTTCATTTTCTCTGCCCACATACATACACACACATACAGCAATTACACAAATGAACTAATTAAATTGTAATCCTATCTGCCAGTAAATAACAATATTACTCCCAAACTAATAACAAGCATACATTTACAATTTTACTGTTTTTCCTGGACTGTATCACATTTTGTTGTGCTAAAAAGCAATGAAACTAAACTCAGAATAAACTGGTTGCAGATAGTCTAATGCCGCGTACACACGGTCGGATTTCCAGATGGGAAATGTTGGATGTGTGTATGCTCCATCGAACATTTGCTGTCGGACTTTCCGCCAACAAATGTTTGCTAGCAGGTCCTCAAATTTTCCGCCAACAAAACAAAGTCCGATCGTGTGTACACAAGTCCGTCGCACAAAAGTTCACGCATGCTCGGAATCAAGCAGAAGGAGCCGCACTGGCTATTGAACTTCCTTTTTCTCAGCTTGTCGTACGTGTTGTACATCACCGCGTTTCCACATTCGTAATTGTTGGCCAACATTTGTGTGACCGTGTGTATGCAAGAGAAGTTTCAGCCAACAACCTTCGAACAAAAATCCACGGCTTTGTTTGCGGAAAATCCGATCGTCTGTACGTGGCATAAGGCTGGCCAAAGCTCAGCAGGAACCAGCCAATATTCGAACTGTGTATGGGCAGGCTGAATGTACAAAGTTGATCGATTGATCAACTTGGGTGCAACCAGACTGCCAGATTTGCTGATTATTTCTAGCGGCCAATTGCAATAATCACTGTCTTCTCCCAGAATGACAATATCTCTGCAGGGGGGATCCCCCTGTCAGAACTGTCTGCGTTGCTGGGGAAATTGTGTGAATTTGTTTCCTGAAACCCGTGGTTGCAGGAAACAAATTTGCACTGTCTATGGCCTGCCTTAACCTGTATTCACAACTGAGAATTTCCTGACGGCTCCATGTCAGCAAAGCTGGGTATAGGCTCCGCCCCCCATGCCTCCAGGACTTAACTTATATAAATTTAAGCCCACCTACAGCCTCGGCGTTCTTCTTTTTTCCCCCTATGCGCAGGACCTAGGTATGCGCCTCTACCTGGCTGGTCTAAAGGGCTGGTCCATCCATCCGCCCATCCATGTGTGTGGATTAGGCTGGACGCGGTCCCCGGTGTCTTGGCTAAATCACCCATAATCCAGGGAGCCCCGCTGCTGGTCCTCGGGGCGGCTTTTATCATGGCTAACAGCCTTGTCTGGGGTCCGCTGGGTCCATGTAAAGTGGACAGCGGTGTTGGCAGAGTCTCCCCTATGCACGCACACCCACGCTGTGCCGATGTTTAAGGTCAGATGACAGAAGTTGGGTGAGCTAAATTTGAAAAATGCTTTGTATCCAAATGAATGCTGCATTGCTGGGTATTGTTGTAACTTGCTCCCTGCAGCCACAATGCATAGCCTGAGCTCCTCTATAGGGAATACTCTGAATAACAGGTGCACAAAGTAATACTTTACATGTTCACACATGGCAATAACCTGCCGGTGGCTTCTCATGTTTTCTTTACTATTGTGCCATTGTGCCAACCCCCTCAAAAGACCAGCATTTCCAGAGAAGGTAGAGGAGTCACCTGTGGATGACTACTGGAACCAGCTATGGCCTGTTGAGATATGGGATATCCTTTTATATTTCTATGTGCTCTCCAGTTTTTCACAAAAAAAGGGGGGGGGGAAGCATGTTAATGATGTCTAGAATTCCCTTGGTTTGTGTACATTGCGGAATATTATTGTAATTCTGTTGCAAATTCCTACCTTTTTGTTGCTGTTTAGGGATGAGCCCGATGTTCAAGTCGAATGTAAGTTCGACTCGAACATCGGGTATTCGCCTGTCCGCCGAGTAGCGAACAATTTGAGGTGTTCACGGAAAATTCGAAAGCCGCGGAACACCCTTTAAAAGTCTATGGGAGAAATCAAAAGTGCTAATTTTAAAGGCTTATATGCTTGGTATTGTCATAAAAAGTGCTTGGGGACCTGGGTCCTGCCCCAGGGGACATGTATCAATGCAAAAAAAAAGTTTTTTAAAACGGCCATTTTTTCGGGAGCAGTGATTTTAATAATGCTTAAAGTGAAACAATAAAAGTGAAATATTCCTTTAAATTTCGTACCTGGGGGGGTGTCTATGCCTGTAAAGTGGTGCACGTTTCCCATGTTTAGAACAGTCCCTGCACAAAATGACATTTCTAAAGAAAAAAAAGTCATTCAAAAGTACTTGCTATAATGAATTGTCGGTCCCGGCAATTCAGATAAAAGAAGTCATTGAAAAAAACGGCATGGGATACCCCCAGTCCATTACCAGGCCCTTTGGGTCTGGTGTGAATATAGAGGGGAACCCCGAACAAAAATTTTTTTAAAAAATTGCGTGGGGGTCCCCCCAAATTCCATACCAGGCCCTTCAGGTCTGCTATTAATATTAAGGGAAACCCCACACCAAAATGTAAAAAAAAATGGCGTGGGGGTCCCCCTCAAAATCCATACCAGACCCTTCAGGTCTGGTATGGATTTTAAGGGGAACCCCGTGCCAAAATTTTTTTTTAAATGGAGTGAAGGTCCCCCCAAAAATCCATACCAGACCCTTATCCGAGCACGCACGGTCGCGGCTTTTTTTTTCTTTTTTGGTCCGTCTGCGGAGCGAGAGAAGAAGACATCATGAGACATTTTTATTTATTTATTTTTAAAGAAAGGACTTGTCCCAAGCCGTGTCTTGTCATTTGTACCATTTTGACACTTTTTTTGTGAAATGGTAGGGGTACATTTGTACCCTGTTACCATTTCACACAGGGGGGAGGCCGGGATCTGGGGGTCCCCTTGTTAAAGGGGGCTTCCAGATTCCGATAAGCCCCCCGCCCGCAGACCCCCACAACCACCGGGCAAGGGTTGTGGGGATTAGGCCCTTGTCCTCATCAACCCCAAAGCACCCTCCCCATGTTGAGGGCATGTGGCCTGGTACAGTTCAGGAGGGGGCGCTCTCTCCCCCCCCTCTTTTCCTGTGGCCAGCCAGGTTGCGTGCTCAGATATGGGTTTGGTATGAATTTTTGGGGGGACCACCACGCCATTTTTTTTTAAATTTTGGCGCGGGGTTTCCCTTAAAATCCATACCAGACCCTTCAGGTCTGGTGTGGATTTTGAGAGGGACCTCCATGCCATTATATTTTTAATTTTGACGCGGGGTTCCCCTAAATATCCATACCAGTCCTTAAGGGCCTGGTATGGAATTTGGGGGGACCCCCACACAATTTTTTTTTTCAAATTTTTGTTCGGGGTTCCCCTTAATATTCATACCAGACCCAAAGGGCCTGGTAGTGGACTGGGGGGATCCCATGCAGTTTTTTTTTTAATGACTTCTTTTATCTGTATTGCCGGGACCGACAATTCATAATAGCCGCAAGTACTTTTAAATTACTTTTTTTTCCTTTAGAAATTTCATTTTGTGCAGGGACTGTTCTAAACATGGAAAACATGCGCCACTTTACAGGCATACTATAGACACCCCTCGGGTACGAAATTTAAAGGAATATTTCACTTTTATTGTTTCACTTTAATCATTATTAAAATCACTGCTACCGAAAAAAAGGCAGTTTTTAAAACTTTTTTTTGCATTGATACATGTCCCCTGGGGCAGGACCCAGGTCCCCAAACACATTTTATGGCAATAACTTGCATATAACCCTTAATTAGCACTTTTGATTTTTCACATTCTTGTCCCATAGACTTTAACGGTGTTTGCGCGTTCCAACTAATTTTTTGCCTGTTCGCATGTTCTGCAGCGAACCAAACTGGGGGGTGTTCGGCTCATCCCTATTGCTGTTTTGAACAAACTTTTTCATTATGTCCTGGTTCCTGGCAGGGCAAGGTTTAGCTCATTAACCACCTGGTGAATCAGGGCTGTAGATGGAGGCTTCGGTTACCCTCTAGAAGTGGTTAATCCTTTAGGATTTGTTACTAAGCAAACTATTTTACTGCATTTAATTATTTTTGTGGGCTGGTTTGTTAAATGGCACACAAAACCCTGTGGAAAGATTATCTATTGGCAATTACCAGTCTCAGAGCAAAACAGCTCTCTTCAGGCTCTTCAATAAAGAAGACGTGGATGAACATGGCTGTATGAGTCTTGCTTTTATATGGTTATATGTTCTGGCAATGACCATTTAAATAGCCTTCCCAGGCAAACCAGCCTCTTCAGACTCTCTAAAGGGGAAGATGTGGAGGAACATGACTGTGAATCTTGCATTGATTAAGCAATCAGAGATGAGGATGATGATATCTAACAGGTTGTCTTATTTATTAAAAAAGTGGCCATTACACTCAAAGGAGTTATTCCCACTTGCCAGAGAATTTACCCCTTCACAGGGTAAGGAGCATTCTCATAACTTTCCCAAGCAAACATCCCACTTCAGACTTCATAAGAGGAATACACGGATGGGCATGACAGTATGTATCCCACTGGCTCAAGCAGCCAGGGATAAGGATGGCACCTAATAGGATGTCACATTCGAAAAACACATTGTCAATACACTCTAAAGGAGTGGTTTCTGCTCACCCTTTGAAAGGGTTATCTGCTTTGGCAATGAGAAGCTGCCTAGCCATACCAGGTGAAACAGCCCATTTTCCGAATTTCCAGATGGACATGACTGCATAAATACTGCTTTGTTCAAGCAACGATAGATAAGACATCTAACAGATTGCTACATGAGGCTAATATGCTCTAAAGAAGTGTTTACACTCACCCTGTGAAAGGGCTATCCTTTCTATCAGTGAGCCGTCTCCTAGCCTTCCAGGCAAACCATCTTATTCGGGCTCTTCCAAAAAGAAAAGACAGATGAGCATGACATTATAAGCCCTGCTGGTTCAAGCAGCCAGGGATAAAGATGTCCACATCTGCCAGGTTGTCACATTCATTAAACACATTCTAAAAGAGTTGCTTCCTGTTAAAATACTGCTATGGTATTAATACTGATATTCTGTAAATGATATTGATAAGGAAAGTTCCAAGAAAGTGCGTTCAGTTCTTGTGTAAAAACTCAAAAATTGATTTAATAATAAAATGGCAAAATATTACAAGAACAATATCAAAATGTAAAATGTAAAAATAACATCAATAATGTATTATATTCTTATCTTAATATCTATTCTTATGTCAGATTCTTCCCAAGAAGAGGTGAATGAACATGTGATTCCTACTTTGTTCAGGCAGCCTGATTAAGATGTTGTTGACCAAGTTGTCACAATTAAGCATATGGTCAAGACACTCTAAAGGAATTGCTGATTTCATCTTCTGTAAGGGCCATCTATTCTGTCCAGACAATGTCCAGTCTTCTATTCAGGGCCTTCTCAAGCCAATCAATCCTCTTCAGTCTCTTCTGAACAGGAAGATGAGGACAACCGTTGTCCAGATTGGTAAGGTTGGTGAAATGCCTGTAAATGGAAGTGAAGCTTTGGAAGTATTTTAAGTACCTCCAGAGGACTGCTTGCCATTTTCCTTTATGTTGGATGGATCAAGTGCTCGTTCTACAAGATTGGAGTATGTTGTCACAGCAGGATGTCAAAGTTATGCCCTTTTGAACTGAAAGATGTCCAGGGGTTGTTATCACCCCTCTGGTCAGTGTGTGTCCCTTGTGGGATTGGCCAGATACATGACCTTAGCATCAGAAGATGTGGTGGCCTTCAAGGACAAACGCAATCATTGCTTTTTTCTTGATCATAGAAGGTCAATTTAATAGTGGTCAGTTTGGCTTCCTGCCTCAAAATGAATGTCTGCTGAGTTAAAGGAGACCGAAAAGCTCAAGAGTCAGTTTTCACACTCACTTACTCCAGAGAGGTTAGCTTCTGCATTTCTGTCTGGGAGTCCAGGAAAAACTGGGAAGCCAACGCATAAGCCAAGAAGTCAGTAAAGAGTTCCATGTCAGGATACTTTCTGGTATTTTTGGATTGTGTCACCCATACATGCCTTATGGGCACTTTGTGGCTCCTCTGCGGACATAGGTATGGCTTTGTTGATTGACATGTGGTCACTTGAAGTGGATGTAAACCCGGAAAATTTTTTATCATACTGTAGAGTATAAGATTTCCTATCATTTGAGCCCAGTCTTGCCACACAGAGTTAATCCATCTCTGAGCAATCCTCTTTTATTGTTCAGTGAGAAAAATCTTGACAAATTGAGAAAAACTTTGTCAAATACTCCCCCTTGCTGTGAGTGACAGGTGATTTACATCTCGTGCACTAGCCTAAGACACAGGCATTATTTTCTAATTCCCTCCCACTCCTTTCTTCAGCAGCTCTGCAAGGATTGGCTGATCCACACCTCAGCATGATTTGGCATGCTGAAGTCATGTGGTTACTTTCCTGTCTTTTCACTGGATATTAGCGATTATAGCAGAAGTTCAACAGAAGTTCAGTGTTAGAAATACACAGGAGAAAATGCATATTGACAAGGAGTGTAGAGGTGGGCGGGGAGCCTACTGACATCACGACTCCACCCACCGAGCTCCAGACAACAGACCCACCCACAGAATATGCAGTTTTTCGGGTCTCATAACAGACAGAGGGGAGACATTTGACAGGTAAAGATACATGCAGGAGGCATGTATGTCCTTATAGATAACCCCTATGGCAGTAGTTTAGAAAGGATGACATTTGGTTTACATCCACTTTAAGGCAAGCATTTTAGGCCATATTTGGAGATCTTTCATCCTTCGTGTCTCAGATTGAGCTATAGAAATCGCCTCGCTCCAGCAGCTCAGGTAGGCTCAGTTTAACTCTCGCTCCTGTTCAAGTCGGGTTTCTGGACCAGTGGCCTAAACTTGTGGTTGAAGAAACTAAATCGTTTGCAATGTCATTCCCTTCTGACGACCTAGTGGCTGGTGGTGCAGTCAGACACCAGCAAAGTAGTAGGGAAGCCCTACTTCAAGAGCAATGGGCTCAGGGCCAATGGTCTTTTTCAAGGGTCCAAGATGGTGTCCAACATCCTGGAGTTGAGAGCAGCATTTCAGGCTCTTAGTTTTCAGTCACCTCATCCGGGGTAAGCCTGTCCTGGTGAAGTTGGACAGAGCAACGACTGTGGCCTACATTTGGAAACAAGGCTCAGTCTCTCCCTCCTGAAGGAGGTTTCTCTGATTCTAGAATCTGCCCAAGTCAATCTTCTGCAGCTATCTGCGGCCTATGTGCCCGGCCAGAAGAATCTTCAAGCAAACTATTTGTCCAGGACAAATCTGGACGACAATGAATGTCCAGACTACTGCAAATCTTTCGAGAACTAACAGAGCTTGGTATTTTTCTTCCAGGGTAGACCCGCTCACATCCCCAGCCAACACCAAGTTGCTGAAGTTCTATTCCAGGGACTAGAATCCGCCAACAATCAGGATGGAGGTGCTGACCGCAGAGTGGATCTCCAAGACAGCTTATGCCTTTCTGCTGGTTCCTCTAAATCTCAGCTTCCAGCTGAGGCTGTGGCTGGGGAAGGTGACAGTTCTGGTGATAATCCCAGATTGGCTGAAGGGGCCTTGGTACCCTCAGCTCATCCTTATGAGTGTCAAGGATTGACTCCCTCTGCCTGTAAGATCAAATCTTCTCCAAAGTCCCATTTATCCAGCATCCGACAAGCTCAGGCTGATGGCCTGGGTCTGGAGAGGCTAATGGATTTTGAATGCTCTGTGAAGATTGTGAATACTCTTCCGAAAACAAGAAAGAACAGCTCTAACCGTGCCTATAGTAGAATATGGCATAAATTCCCAGCATTATTGCTGATCAGGGTGGTACTGATGCCAATGCTCAAATTTTGTGCCTGAACTGACCTTCAGAGTCCATATCACACAAGAGGTTGTCCTCCTAAGTTCCTTTTGGGGAGTACTCAAGAAATTAGCCCATCGGATGTGAGCCAAGCTTTAAAATGTTTAATCAAGGTGACTTCTACCATCAGGAAGTTGGAGCATCTGTTTGTCATTCCAGGTGGAACACAAAATGATTTTACGGCTTCCAGCAAGATTATTGCCTCTTGGCTGGTAAAGCTCATCTCCTTGGCCTACAAGTTGAAAGGGTTGGCTGTGCCAGGAGAATCAAGGCACTCTTCACTAGAAGGGTCTCAACCTTGAGAGTGGCAGCAGGCCAAGTGTCTGAAACTATCTGCAAGGCATCTGCGTGGGCACCACAATATTCATATTCATGGCTTAATGACAGTTGAGTTTGGCAGAGGCATCCTGACTTCTGTTTTTCTAGTCAGAATTGAGGAGTGTGTAGCATTATCACTCCCCTGTTTTGGCTAGTTAGTTCCCAGCTATGCTGACATGGAGCCGTCAGGAGAAAAGAAAATTGAATTCAAATACTTACCGTAATTTTCCTTTCCTGACGAGCTCCATGGCAGCACAGATCCCACTCAGCTTGGTATGACTAGTTACAGAACGCCGAGGCTGTAGGTGGGCTCAAATTTATGAGTTAAGTCCTGAAGGCATGGGGGGTGGAGCCTATACCCAGCTGTGCTGCCATGGAGCTTGACAGGAAAGGAAATTTTTGGTTAGTATTTGAATTTAATTTTCCGTTTTTGAAACATTTTTTTTCCAGGTATTTTACAAGCATTTTTGCACAAGTATCAAGCTTAAGGTGTTTGTGTCCTGGGGCTGGGCAAGGGTAGAAGAGCAGTTCTATAAGAGGTGTAAAACATGCCCAAAAACACTCATATTGTGTGTTTGCAAGCACTCCCATTGAAGTCTATGGGACCACTAAAAAACATCTGAATACACTAAAAAAAAAAGCTGGTAAACTGAGTGTACAAGTATGAACAGGGAAAATTAGAAAGAATGGGATTCTGCATGTTGAGGATAGTCAGGTGTAGTTAAGCATAGGGAAATGAGTAGAAAAACACTGTGAGTGGGGGGCTTATAGAAACTTTTGCACGGCTTGCTTCTTTTCACTGTCTAAATGTGTTGCTGTTGCCTTCCCTTACTCCTCTTGCTGTTTCATTGGCCATAGGAATATGAAATCAACAAAGCTGTATGGACAATATTAAGTAAAAGACACAATCTCTCGCCATGATGCTAACCCTGACAAATTTCATGAGAGCGTTGCTATTCAATTCAGCCTTTTTTTTGGCCTGCCATATACCAAAGCAGCCATTCATTTTGGAAATAATATTCTTTTTCTGATGTTATGCAACACTCAGCGTGATTCATGCTAATTGTATGTGGCAGGAACAGTGGTATATTCCACTAGGCCACTCTTAAATAATAAGGCTGTCCCTTTTGATAGATGCAAAAAAGCAACTATTCTTTTAATAAGCTGCAAGGGTACTGTTAGCTAACCAAGAGAGTAGGGTTAGTTTAATAAATGCTTTCAGTGGCTATGGAAAGGCTTCACAAATATTTCTCTCTCTATATTGTTTGGGATAGTCAGAGGACCTGTCATTGTTTCTAGTGGCTGCAGAGCCAAGGAGCCAGGGTCCCAGATGCGCATGATGTGTTACAGTCAATAGCCCTCTCCAGCAATAGAAGAAGCAGGATACCATGGCAATACAAGAACAATGTGCTGCAGGTTTCTTTGACAACAAGAGATGAAAATGATTCACTGTTCATCCAGCTATATATAGAAGCTGAAGCCACTGCATGTCCTTGCTACATTATAGAGGGAAGTGTCAATCACTTGTAATATCAGTACTTTTCCGAGACTAAATTTGCTAAAAGTTTGATGGAGGAAATGAAATATTCCTTTCACGCCACTTTTATTTTTAAGTTATCCTAAAAGGAGAACTGTCACGAAACAACACATTGGAAGCCCTGCCATTATTACTACATGCTTAAAGTTAAAGGTACGTTTTAGTTGAACATGAACAAAATTTGCATTCAACAAAGCCAACCTGCTGAGAGGCTTCAGCTTTACGTGACATCCTTCTAATGCATTTGGTTGTCCTGCTAGATTGCTGTAAATGATCTCCTGCATGGTCTTCAAACGTACCATGAAATACAGACCTGTGTGTTCACTGGCTTAAGCACTGCCCAGTCAATACCTCCACTGTAGATTCACCCACTCCCATTGGGCCTTGGGAAAAATTCTAGGCATGAATATTTTACCAAGGTAACTAGATACAGTGCTGAGCGTGAGAATTTTCTAAATAAATGCAAAGCTTTCTTTGATGTGAAGAGGTGGAGAGGAGGGGTGGTGACATCATTGTCTCCACCTTATTCAATTAGAGAAGGCTTTGTGCAAGGGACCCAGAAGCAAGTGGAGATCACTGTAGTAGGTGTGTCTATTACAGTGCTTTCCAGCTTTCCAGCTCTGCCAAGTATTTACCAATTTAAATAAAAATTATCTATATCTGGAATTCTTCTTTAAGGTATATAAAAAGTTCCCATGCAAAATGATGTCAGTGTGCTGCATGCTGTGGACAGCAACATTGCAGCAAAATCTGTTAAAAAATACCTTTTTTAAATGGTCATGTGGCTTCTCTGACACCGATTTCTCAAGTTCAGCAGTGGCTGGGGGGATGTGCTGTAGTGCTGACATTATGTATGCTGATGAGCCCAGGATTCAGGGAAAGGGTGACAACACTGCTGGAATTTTTCAGTGTTGTCAGCCCACTGCTTAAAGCTGGTAGAATCAAAAAGGTAAGAATGTATTAATCAAGTGAAATTTAATATTTAAAGTAGGCATGGTCATGGGCAAGTCTAAATGTTTTTTACCTTAAAAGAAGTAGAGGTTGAGAACAGAGCGATCAAACACTGCTGATCGCTCGGTTCTCAGTGCTTTGTGAACAGAGAGCTGGTGACTGTCAGTCACTGGCTGTCTGCTCTGCCCCCCCCCCAATCCCTGCGTTCACTGGAGTGCTGGGCTGTGGAGGAGGCAGGAGCGAGCGGCTCAGGCTCTCAGCGGCTCTCTGAGAGGATGGGTCGGGTGCCAGTCCAGGCAGCTGGGTGGGTCCTGACCATATGGTCGTGATCTTTCCCCAGTCTGTACCTGCTCTGTGACGTCAGCCGACAGCGGGCTTCAGGCTGCCGTCAGCTCAAAACGGATCACAGGAGTGCAGAACGAACTGCACTCCTGTGATCCATAGGAGAAGTTTAGCCAAGAGAGCTTTGGCTGTACTTCTTTATTGCATTAGGGTAAAATACTCTTCACTATCTGTCCTTACCATCCCTAAACAGTTACCAGATTCCTGTCAGTCAAACTCCTGTGAGGAGGGAGTTGGCTTACCAACGCTGTGTGTCTATGGCCGCACACAACCCAGCCATTTATTGTGTGTATTGTTGCACAGTGCAACACAGGTGCATTGGCAAGGTGTGTTGTTGTGCCATTAAAGACTGTGTCACCACAGTGTCATCTTTACCCAATAGCTTACCTTTCAGAAATAGGGATATACTTACTTTTTTGGCGACCGGTGTATCGAAAATCCCCTGCTATCTATCTCTCTTTTTTTTTGGAGACAAGAACGCAAAGTACTTGCAGGGAAAAGCAGGTCAACACATAAAAAACATATCATAATACATTTTAAAAATGCAAAAAACTGCATGTATTGAGTGGGCAGTTTTCCTGGCACCATCATGATACTTCCCCATCACCTGTTTCAGGGAAAAAAAAGAAATAAAAAAATATCAGCTAGATGTACAGTACAGTACAGGTGTACACATTGCTACACAGACTGGAGAATAACAGTTCTGTACAGAATGTACATGCAGCTCCACTCCTGTACAAAGAGCCATTGTTCTCAAGCAAGCCATACTTTGCATTGCATCACCCTCTTGTCTCTTCGCTTATTTTTTTTCAAGAAATGACACAGAGAAATGTGATTGACCAGGCGGCTGCGTGAACAAGCCTGGCACGATGTCACCTGCCCATTCAGAGCAAAGCCACAGGGTCTTTTGATAGCACAACCCCCCCCCCCCCCCCAAAGCAAGGAATACTCATGCCTAATCATTATAGCCCCCAAACCCATGCCAACACCCAGAGGCGGCTCTCTAATTAGGCAAATTAGGCGGTCGCCTAAGGCCTCGCACTCACAGGGGCCTCGCGGCCGCCTAATTTGCCTGTTTTCAATCACTGAAGTTGACGCCGACGGCTCCGCCTACCCCCACTGGTACTTAGTGGCTTAGGAGCTGACAGACAAATCAGATACTGCCCACAGCCTGAGGAATAGCTGCCTCATCACGGAGCGTCCCAGGCCGTGGGGCCTCATGTGTAATTTTTTCCTAAGGCCTCACAAAGCCTAGAGCCGCCTCTGCCAACACCCCCCCCTCCCCAAAGCAGGAGTCCACCCTGGGTAAGCCCTGTTGTCCAATGGTGTTGGAGATTACCTGAGTGACCTCACATTCCCCAGTGCCAGTGTTCAGGTTTGGTGATTGAGGCCCCAGCACTGTCACACTGGAATGCCACATTGCCCCCCCCCCCCCATAGATGGAAGCCCCTCCAATGCAGCAATGATGGAGAAGGCTGTAATGGAGTGGTGAGGGGGCAAAAGAGCTCCTATAGATGAGTATACTTTACTGGGATGGTGCCAGGGGACACGTATATGCCCACACAACCGCAATATCTATACCCTAAAGAAATAAATGGAAAATAAATGTAGCCAAGTGCTGGACTACAGCAATATGTAGGAGACATTGCCTTGTATTCTTCTCTACCTCTACTGAATTGATGTTATGCTGCATCATTCTCTTCCATTCAGCAGGGGGGGTGCGAAAGCCCGACAAGCCCATAGACATCTTTGCAGAGAGCTGAGAATCCTGTGAGTTATAGTTTGAGACGGCAACCATATAATGGGACTTCCTATAATACAAATCCCATTAGGCACTGTGCAGTAGGGAGAGTGGAGGGATGATTTCTATTACACTGCCCATGAAAGCTCTTCCTCTTGGCACCAAGGGAGTTAAAGAAAGAGCACCTCTGTCTGGATATTCCCTTGTCAGCAGGAGACCATACCAGCGGAGATATGAACCTGAGACTGGAAGTAAGGACACCTGGGGGCAGCACAGCACCTCCCACATCACAGCACCTGCACCACTGCAGCAGGGAGACTGGAGCATCCACTCACCCTCTGCTTCCCACTGATTATCACCAGAGGCTTTTGGGATGTGACTGAGGGGGCCCCCCTTCTACAGAGAGAGGTCACTGCCGCATCCCGGGGACTGGGGTGAGGAGTGCTAGCATTGACGGAGCTACTGAGAGCAGGATACCAATTGTATCCAATCCATACCACACCCATACCGCAATCTATACACTTATTCCAAACTTAGACTACACCTATATCATATTATACCGAACCCTTACCACATCTGAACCAAATATCCTTTGCACCTGTGCTGAGACTATACCGTACCTACTGTATACTGTACCTTTCCTAATGCAGGTTACCTGGGACTGTTGTTAAGTGCAAAGATGTTTTTAAAGGGCCTTGACGATAGCTGGCAGAAGAACATCCTATAGGACTGCCCCTCCTGTAATAATTATTCTGCAAGCTCCCTTTGTTCCCCTGCCCCTATGGCTACCATTCTTCTTCTCCTTTGGACAGTGTATACCCAGTTGGTCTAGCATTGCCACCATAAATATGCTCTGGCAGCATAGCTCCAGCACTTGGTAGATTAAACGTTACTACTGCTCACTGCTGCACTTGAGGTGGCCTTGCTACACTTTTTGCTGCTCTGAATGCCAAATCCTATGCCTAGTCCTTACTGTTAATCACTTTGTATACCAAACTGTGTTGTTACCATTGTTAATCAACATTTTGCTTGTCTAGTTACCAACCATGTTAGGTGACAATATATTAAGTTTGCCTTTACTACCTGGTCTGGTGCCTGTTTTCTTTGATATAGCACTACTTTTCGGTAATAAGTATTAATTTCAGTGATTTATTGTGATATTGTATGTTTGTACACTTAACCTGGTGTGTCAGAGGGGCTGAGGTTCTTTAGAAAAACGAGGCAAAGAACAGAGGACTAGACATGTGCACTGACGAAAAATTTGTTCATTTTCGTTTCATTTGTTTTTTGTTTTTTTCGTAAATACGTAAATTTGTAAATTTGAGAATTCGTAAATTTAAAAATCCGAATTTTCTAATTTTTGGATTTTCGAAATCCTGAATTTTTAAATTGCTGGATTTTCAAACTTTCGATTTTCAAATTTTCTAATTTTCGGATTTTCAAAATTTTCAAATTCCGAATTTCCGAATTTTTGGAAATTTGGAATTCGAAAATCTGAAAATTCGAGAATATGAAAATTCGAAAACCCGACAACCTGAAAATAAGAAAGAAAATCTGTAAAACTCAAAAGAACTGAAAATCCAAAAACTCGAAAAAATAACTAACAAATAATAACTATTAAATTATAGGGATTGGAATTTCCTTTCAAATTTGGCTGTTAGTGAACGTAACGAATACAAATTTAACTGAAGTTATGAATTATCCAACATAACGAATGCCGCATCTAAACAAATGGAATATAACAAATTAATAATAAAGAATAATAAAACGTTTTTATTATTATTATTTATTATTATTAGATTGTTACATTTCGTTAGTTTAGATACGGCATTCATATTTTTCGGATAATTTGTAACTTTGAATAAATTCGTATTCGTTATGTTCACTAACAGCCAAATTTGAAAGGAAATTCCAATACCTATAATTTAATTGTTAGTAATAGTTAAGTCATTACTAGTTAGTTATTATTTCAGATTTTCAGGTTTTCGAATTTTCAGATTTTCCTTGTTTTGAATTTTTAGACTTTCATTCTTATTTTTTGTTTTCCAAATTTCCGAAATTTCTAATTTTCTAATTTCCGAATTTTTGAATTTTCAAATTTTGGAAATTAGTTGATCTCGAAATTTCAGAATTTTTGGATTTCCGAAATTTAGAATTTCCGATTCTTCGAATTTCGAATTTTCGCATTTTCGAATTTCCGAAATGTCAAATTTTTGACAGTTCGAAAACTTGAAAATGTGAAAATGGGAAAATTCAAAAAATTGGAACGAATTCAGAACTAAACAAATTACACATGTATATAGAGGACCCATTCTAATACACAGAAGTTGCAACAAATATTACTAGCAAATAACCGGTATGCATGTAACCAAACACAATAATATACAGTGTACAAATAGCAAAGAGCAAATGCAAAAAGTGTTTTACACAAAAGAAAAAATTCCAAATTTTTATTTGTATATTCACAATAGATGCTCCTAAAAAAGTTCAAGGGATGAAACAGTCAAACTGGACCAAAGAGTGAGGCCCTTGGCTGATACACACTACTACTCCAAGCACACCAGGATGGATGCTAAGAGCTGATGTACAGGTATACTGTACGTTTGTGCCCATGGATTACAATGAATAAGAAATTCATACAACAGAATTGATCAAAACTGGAGCAAACAGAATCTGGAGAAGCTATACAGGGCAACCTGTTGGAATACATTTCTTGTGTATTTTTGTACAACAACTACAGATATATTTTTCAGCTAGTGGATGGCAGTGTATATAATTATGTGGCTGCATCTGTGATAGAACTCTACAGTATGTCTGTTCCTGTTTACAGTCTAAAGTTAAAGTGTTTGTAAAGGAAAAATTGTAAAAATATGTAGCACTACCCATTAGACATGTGCGATTAGTTTAGTACGAATTTCCGTAGATTCGTACATTTGGGAGGATCCAAAATACGAATTGCTATGCTTCCGAATTTTGTACAAAATACAAAATTTTGTTTACGAATTTCGGATCCAAATTCCTAATGAACATTCGTAATTGTTACGAAAAGTTAACAAACCTAAAAGTTAAAAACCCAGGAAGTCAGCACAGCACAGGGATGGTGGGAGCCCCTCATAATGATAAATTCATCATAACGAACATTTGTAATTGTTACAAAAAGTTAATGAACCTAACGAAAATTCGTATTTCATACGAATTTAAATTGAATTTCAGACACAAATTACAAAATACGAATTAATTCTAATACGAAACGGACCGGAACTAAATTGACGGTGCACATGTCTACTACCCATACCTCCCAACTTTTGAACTTGAGAATGAGGAACATTTCAGCGAGATAGCGACCAGTGGCGCGCTATGGGCGCAGAGGCAAAAAAGTGGGGTGTGGCCAAACATGCTAGTGGGTGGGGCTTAAGGGCCATGGATAACCACTTCAATACCAGGCACTTACCCCCCCTTCCTGCCCAAGCCAATTTTCAGCTTTCAGCGCTGTCACTATTTAAATGACAATTGTGCAGTCATGCTAAACTGTACCCAAACAGCATTTTTATCATTTTTTTCCCACAAATAGAGCTTTCTTCTGGTGGCATTTGATCACCTCTGCAGTTTTTATTTTTTGCTAAACAAATAAAAAAAGACCGAAAATTTTGAAGAAAAAAAAAGTTATTCTTCGTTTCTGTTATAAAATTTAAAAAAAAAGAAAGTTTTCTCCTTCACTGATGGGCACTGATAAGCTGCACTGATGGTCACTGATAAGGCAGCACCAATGAGGTGGCACCAATGAGATGGCACTGATGAGGTGGTACCGATGGGCACTGATATGTGGCACTGATATGCAGCACTGATGAGCATTGATAGGCAGGACTGATGGGCACTCATAGGTGGCACTGATAGGCACGAATAGGCGACACTGGGCACTGAAAGGCTGCACTGATGGGTACTTATGGGTGGCACTGATATGCGGCACTGCTGGGCACTGATAGACAGCACTGATGGGCACTGATAGCTGGCACTGATAGATTGCACTGATAGGCATCACTGATGGCACTGGAAGGCATTATTATTGGGCACTGATTGGCAGCTGCCTGGGCACTAATTGGTATATCCCTGGTTGTCTAGGGTGGCATACCTGGTGGGTGTCCTTTATGGTCATCCCTGGTGGTCCTGGATGGGCACCTGCAGGGGGGAATGCACTGATACACAATCAGCATAGACCCCCCCTGTCAGGAGAGCAGCCGATCGGCTCTCCTCTACTCGCGTCTGTCAGACGCGAGTGGAGTGAAAAAAAGCCGATAAACGGCTCTTCCTGTTTACACTGTGATCAACCGTGATTGGACACGGCTGATCACATGGTAAAGAGCCTCCTTCAGAGGCTCTTTACCGAGATCGGTGATGAGGTGTGTCAGACTGACACACTACATTACCTATCGCTGCGCTCCCACACGGGCGTGCGATTAAGGCTTATCCTGCTGGACGTCATATAATGGCCAGTCAGGATAACTGAACCATTTCCCGGCCATCACTTTGCTATAGGCCGGGCGGGAAGTGATTAAACAAAACCTGAGCTTCCTTGTACCTATAAAATATGCTTTGATTGCTTTGCCACAAGCTGGAGTCTCAGGGATACATATATAATATGGTACATGGAAGGAAGCAAGTATCACTATGGCACATGGAAGGCAGGAAGGATGGATCACTACAGGGCATGGAAGGCAGGAAGGATGGATCACTACAGGGCATGGAAGGCAGGAAGGATGGATCACTACAGGGCATGGAACGGAGGAAGGATAGATCATTACAGGGCATGGAACGGAGGAAGGATGGATCATTACAGGGCATGGAAGGTAGGAAGGATGGATCACTACAGGGCATGGAAGGCAGGAAGGATGGATCACTACAGGGCATGGAACGGAGGAAGGATGGATCATTACAGGGCATGGAAGGTAGGAAGGATGGATCACTACAGGGCATGGAAGGCAGGAAGGATGGATCACTACAGGGCATAGAAGGGAGGAAGGATGGATCATTACAGAGCATGGAAGGCAGGAAGGATGGATCACTACAGGGAATGGAAGGCAGGAAGGATGGATCACTACAGGGCATGGAAGGCAGGAAGGATGGATCACTACAGGGCATGGAAGGCAGCAAGGATGGATCACTACAGGGCATAGAAGGGAGGAAGGATGGATCATTACAGAGCATGGAAGGCAGGAAGGATGGATCACTACAGGGCATGGAAGGCAGGAAGGATGGATCACTACAGGGCATGGAAGGGAGGAAGGATGGATCACTACAGGGCATGGAAGGGAAGAAGGATGGATCACATGGGTTAGGTCTGAGCATGTAGGCCCTTTACAAAATTATCTAGAGTGGGTGACTGGGGACAAAGAGAAGGCAAATTTATTAAATACTTTCTTCAGCTCTGTGTATACAAAGGAGCATGGGGGCGCTCACTAAATAAGAGGTAATAAAGAGGGGGAGGGGTGCTCCAGCCCAAAAAAAAAATGGTCAGGTATATTACAATATACAAAAACATATTTCGGGGGCACACCCTAAAATGCATTTAAATTCAAGATGGTGCTGCTATAAGATCAACAAAACAACCCCCATATTTTTTTGAATATGTTCATGTTTTTAACTAGCCGTGCAGGAAATGTCATTCTTGAATGTGTGCGCTGTAATCTGTTTTGTACTGTTTGAGGTTTTTTTGGGCTGGAGCACCCCTCCCCCTCCTCATTACCTCTTATTAGTGGTCACCAGTGCATAGGATGTATCCCCTTCAGTTCTCCCACATAGAGGAGTTTGGCTCCCATAGTTGAGACGCAGGATCTTCCATTCTATTACTTGGGTAGGACCCACTAATTCGGGGTACTTTGTCGCAATAAGTGGGCTTAGCACTATATGACCATATAGTGTGACCAAACCCCCATATTTTTTTGAATATGTTCAGGTGTTTTTAACTAACCTTGCAGGAAATGTCATTCTTGAATGTGTGCGCTGTAATCTGTTTTGCACTGTTTGTTGGTCTTATAGCAGCACCATCTTGAATTTAAACGCATTTTAGGGTGTGCCCCCCAAATATGTTTTTGTAACAACACTCATGGCCACCCATTAAAATTAGAAGAAAAAAGGTTTAACCTTAAACTACGTAGAGGGTTCTTTACTGCAAGAGCGGCAAGGATGTGGAATTCCCTTCCACAGGCGGTGGTCTCAGCGGGGGGGGGGGGAAATCGATAGTTTCAAGAAACTATTAGATAAGCATCTGAACGACCACAACATACAGGGATATACAATTTAATACTGACATATAATCACACACATAGGCTGGACTTGATGGACTTGTGTCTTTTTTCGACCTCACCTACTATGTAACTATGTAACTACAGCGCATGGAAGGCAGGAAGGATGGATCACTACAGGGCATGGAAGGCAGGAAGGATGGATCAGATCACTACGGGGCATGGAATGCAGCAAGGATGGAGGATCACTACAGCGCATGGAAGGCAGGAAGGATGGATCACTACAGGGCATGGAAGGAAGAGAAAAATTGGAGAATTCACTCACTGCAGGCTCAGGCAGGCATCTTGTACACTGGCTGCTCAGTGCTCGCCCACACAACCCCTTTACAGCACAGCATTGGCTGCACGCTGGGGGACACGGGTAGGGGGTGAAGGAGATGTGAAAAAGAGGGGATAGGTATGGCGCTGCTCTTATTAAGTAAGAGGTGACCTACAACCTCTAAATACTTTAGGGGTGCATTTAGGCCCCTTTCACACTGGGGCGGTTTGCAGACGCTATTGCGCTAGAAAATAGCGCCTGCAAACCGACCCGAAACAGCCGCTGCTGTCTCTTCAGTGTGAAAGCCCAGATGGCTTTCACACTGGAGAGGTGCGCTAGCAGGACAGGAAAAAAAGTCCTGCTAGCAGCATCTTCGGAGCGGTGAAGGAGCGGTGTATACAATTGAAATTATAATCAATGGGACAGCGCAGCTATACCGCCGGCAAAGCGCCTCTGCAGAAGTGCTTTGGGGTGGTTTTTAACCCTTTCTCGGCCGCTAGCGGGGGGGTAAAACCACTCCGCTAGCGGCCGAATACTGACGATAAAGCGCCGCTAACAATAGCGGCGCTTTACCGCCGACGCCGCCCCCACCCCAGTGTGAAAAGGGCCTTAGTGCAAAAAGTGACAAAAAAAGGGCAAAAAATAAATATTTGTATATTCACAAAAATCCTACTATGTAAACTTCCTAACCGCTTATACATAATACATATTTTTATGTTCAAACGAAAATATGCGCAACCATTTGGGCACTGAGCCAGCGGCTCATGTAAAAGGGGTCTCACCAGCCAGGGGTCCACCACAGGCTATCAGTGAGTGACAGCAGCAATGTGAGGAATATTTTAGAGGGCATCAGAACGGTCCAGGACCAGGGGGCAATTCCAGGGCACTGTAATGTCCCAGAATGAGGGTGCCCGGGACCCGGGACAGACCTGCTAATTGCGGGATTGTCCCGGGCAGTCTGGGACACGTGGACACCCTAGTTCTGGGGCAGAGTACAGCTCTATAGAATCATGAAGTGGAATGCTCCATCCCAGAACTAGTGCCTTTCCACCATCATGACATACCTGCTTGAAATTTGCACTACTTTCAGCAACATGGTCTTCCATTGCTGGATGGGAGCCTCAGCTTTGACAACCAATAGCCACCCTTGAAGGTTCCTTTAATCTACTTATGTCATTCAAGACTGTGGAGAAGATGAAATGCTAATACCTTCTGCATTGACAGCACTAAACAATCTGAAGAGATTGATTATTCAAAACTTATTTCCTGATTGCACATTGATTTTTTTTGTGTACTAGGTCCCATATAAATCAATGTGATGCAACTAAAGCAATCAATTGAGGTATGTTTAAAAAAACCTATGCACTGAGAAAAATGGAGGCTGCAATGATAACCTCTGCTTCAATTTTTAGGGGCAGAAATGCTATTTATGCACAAGGAGGAGTTGGGATTTAGTGGCCGATTTAAAAAGATGTGAGTCAGGAGGGTGCTAAAATCCCCTCCCATTGTCATGAAAACTAAATGCTCATGTCTAGGGCAAGTGGGAGTCTGAAGCCATTATTTTTTGCACCCTAACAGTCTTTCACATCTGGAATCTTCAAGTCATGTTGAATGGTGAGCGTCTACTCCAGGGCATTTTGCTGACTACACCCACTATTGCATCTTTATAGAACAGCAGTTTTTATAGTACACTGAGCCTTTTATTAAGGTCCTGTCCCTAATGGAATGGATTTTTTTGAGGAAACGGAAAGAAACCCCAACATGGAGATACTACCAACACAAATACATTAAATGTAATTGTTCAAGAGGTGGCATTTGATCATTTGTGATTCTACGATTTGTCGTGGGAGATTTTTTCGTTATTGCACAACCAAAATGAACATATATAGCCATGCCTCTAGAGCAGCCTTTCTCAACATTTGTAATATGAAGGAACCATTGAAATAATTGTAGCACTGCTCCCTAGGGGGTTGCTTATAATTGCATGTTCTTCTATGCTGCCTTGACCCTGTGAACTTTCCAGCCCTCCTGACACTCTAGGTTTAGACATGTTGTGCATACCTTTAAATAACACACTGACACAATGCAAGTAGTTTTAGCTTTCTCAGATTTTACTCAACTGCTTAAGGACCAGCCGCCGTCATTATACTGCAGCAGGTTGGCTCTCCTGGGCGAATCGCCGTAGGTGTACATCGGCCACTTTAGGAGCGATAGGTCACGACACTGGAGCCGATGCACGTGGCTGGCAGCCACGATGTCTACCGGCCACCCGCGATCGCTCCACAGAGAGCCAGAACAGGGATCTGTCAATGTAAACAGACAGATCCCCGTTCTGACGGGAGGAGAGACAGATCTGCTGTTCCTAGTGATTAGGAACAGCGATCTCTCTACTCGTCCAGTCAGTCCCATCCCCCACAGTTAGAAACACCTCCCAGAGAACACATTTAACCCCTTAATAGCCCCCTAGTGTTAACCTTTCCCTGCCAGTGACATTTACACAGTAATCAGTGCATTTTTATAGCACTGATCGCTGTGTAAATGTCAATGGTGCCAAAAATGTGTCAAAAGTGTCCGATCTGTCCACCGCAATGTCACAGTCCTGCTAAAAATCGTAGATAGCCGCCATTACTAGTAAAAAAAAAAAGAAAAAAAATGCCATAAATCTATCCGCTATTTTGTAGATGGTATAACTTTTGCGCAAACCAATCAATATACGCTTATTGTGTTTTTTTTTTTTACCAAAAATATGTAGAAGAATGCATATTGGCCTAAACTGATGAAGAATTTTTTTTTTAATTTGGGGATATTTATTATAGCAAAAAGTTAAAAAAAAAAAATTTTTCAAAATTGTCGCTCTTTTTTTGTTTGTAGCGCAAAAATTAAATACCGCTGAGGTGATCAAATAGCACCAAAAGAAAGCTCTATTTGTGGGAATAAAAGGACATCAATTTTGTTTGGGTAAAACGTTGCATGACCACGCAATTGTCAGTTAAAGTGATGTAGTGCCGAATCGCAAAAAATGGCCTGGACATTAGGGGGCGAATCCTTCCGGTCCTTAAGTTGTTAATTCAAGAGAAGAGGCTTAAAGGGATATTAGACAGCCAAATCCTGGAGAAACAGCCAAGACTCAATTGAAAAAAGTCCCCAAAGCAATTACAGTACGGTTTGAAATGACAGATATATAATATCAGAAAACAGACAATAAATGAATGGGTTTTAAAAGGGCTACTGGTTGCTGTATCTAATACCACTGCTAAAAGAGGAACCCCAGGCCGGCCTATTATACTGTTGATCCTAAGACCCCTTTCACACTGGGGCCGCCTTAGCACTAAAACGCTGCTTGCTTTAGCGGCGCTTTAGCGCTGTTTAAGTGATGCTTTTTGGCTGCTAGCAGGGGGGTTTTAACCCCAAAGAAGGGGTTAAAAGCGCCCGTGTTGCGGCGCTTCCGAAGTGCTGTTCAGCCTCTTTGGAAGCACTGCCCATTTATTTCAATGGGCAGGGCGTTTTGGGAGTGCTAAATACAGCGCTCCCAAACCGCCCCAAAGATGCTGCTTGCAGGACTTTTCCTAACGTCCCGCATGCGCACTGTAAAAAGTCACACTGAAATGAATGGGAGGCGGTTTTCAGACGCTTTACAGGCGCTATTTCTAGCGCTAAAATGCCTGAAAACTGCCTCAGTGTGAAAGGGGTCTAATGAGAGATGAAGTAATATAGGTACTAGTGGTGTGTCCTTTTAAATAGTGATAGAATAGCAGTGTTCAAAAATGCAAGGCCTTGCAGTTATCTTCACCGGCAGTTGGAGCTCAAAGGAATAAGACTTCTAAATGTGGCACAGTGATATGCAGTCAAGGCAAAGCAGCTGAGACTGACCAGTAGTAATCGTTAGGGTAATCCAGGTATAAGATGTCTGTATACAGTGTCCTGTGGAGTATGCTAGTGACTGGTACTGGATTTGTGGGCAGGTGCCCACTCACCAATCTGGAGACAGTGTAGGAACTTCCTGAAGAGCGATCCAAGTCGATTCTTCCTTCTGCAGAACAGACTGAGATGACGGACTGGCTGCTGGAACAGTGAATCATCTGGTCCTGCTGTTTACAGCGATGCTGCAGTGGTGCCCCTCATGTAGCAATCGGCGGCAGACCCGCCTGGGTCGGAGCTGAGAATGCCATGTTGCGGGTCCTTTTGCACAGCAGTGGAGGGGGGTGTTTACTTGATGAGATCCAGGAACCAAGATGACTTGGGCCTGGTCTGCTGACCCTTTTATAGCCTCTTGCAGAGTTCCTTCCCTGGAGAAGATGGCTTGCTGGGAGGTGTAGCTCAGGAATAGTTCTGCAGATCAAGGATGTCTGTTCCGGAGACTACAGTTCCCACAATACTATCTGCTTGGCTCAGGAAGATGATGCATGTAATCCGAGCCCAGCATTAGGGGAACAAAGAGACAGTCTAAGAAAAGGAGAGGGTAAGTCTGCAGTGCCAGATAACTGTAGTCTGCTGTCTGCTACATCATGTTTTGGTCTCAAAGACCCTCTGTGAAAAATTACAACATATACAACTCAATGCACATTATTGTGATAATCAAGGAGAAGAATGCTCTTTCATTTGTGGTAAGTGGGAAGAATCTCCCTCTTACAGAAAGCTAAAAAGATCACAGGTGTCAGTGGGAACTTATTTGAGTGGCAGAATATGCTTCTTTCTCCAGAAACCCATAGCAACCCCTGGAGGAACCCTTGGGTTCCATGGAACCTTAGTTGAGAAAGGTTGCTCTAGAGTGATGGATGGCTATATCAAATGGCTGGTTTATCAGAGATACTCCAATAAAGAAATGGCATATATTGTAAATATTTTTTAAAAATATATAATTGGCATGCTTTACAGTGGACCTCTGCTTTGCTTATGAAGACCAAAGCAACACATTTATTTACTACAGGTGTTATATAGCATCGTCAATTTCTGCAACGCTTTACACATAAACTATATATATTACATTTACATCAGTCCCTGCCCTCAAGGAGCTTACAATCTAGGGTCACTAAATCACATTCATACATACACATAATAGGGTCAATTTAAACCTATGCAGGCACAAAGAGAACATACAAACTCCATGCAGGTAGTGTTGTGGTTGGGATTTGAGCTGATGACCCTAGTGCTGCTAGGCGGAAGTACTAACCACTTAACTGTGCTTCCCAACACATTTACTTGAATGCCTCCATATATAGCTGCACATACTCACCTCCACTTCCTGCCCCTTCATTCAGCCATCTGGAGTTCCAGGTTGGTCCAGTTAGAGCTTGCACAAGGCTTAGGATTTTCCTTGCCCTCATAGGACAGGGTTGGGCAAATTACCAAGTACCAGTGTAGTTAGATGGAGTGAGTCACATTCACCTCCAACCCCCAACCCCTGGACCTATTTTTTTTCAATTACTGTATACATACCTTAAAACCAGCAAACGTCTGGTCAGTCATGTGGCATCATGGGTCCTTCCTCTTCTCTTGTGGAGGTGAGCAGACCTTACTTCTGCACTGAACGTGGCTCAAATAAATATAGGTGTACGCAGCTTATTGCATTAGGGTGTGCACCCTAATGCTCAAACACACACATGTGTGTGTCTGCATATACAGTATCTCACAAATGTGAGTACACCCCTCACATTTTTGTAAATATTTTATTATATCTTTTCATGTGAGTGTATAGCTTGTATAACAGTGTAAATTTTCTGTCACCTCAAAATAACTCAACACACAGCCATTAATGTCTAAATCACTGTCAACAAAAGTGAGTACATCCCTAAGTGAAAATGTCCAAATTGGGCCCAAAGTGTCAATATTTTGTGTGGCCACCATTATTTTCCAGCACTGCCTTAACCCTCTTGGGTATGAAGTTCACAGGAGTTTTTTACAGGTTGCTACTGGTTTCCACTTCTCCATGAAGACATCATGGAGCTGGTGGATGTTAGAGACCTTGCGCTCCTCCACCTTCCGTTTGAGTATGCCCCACAGATGCTCAATAGGGTTTAGGTCTGGAGAAATGCTTGGCCAGTCCATCACCTTTACCCTCAGCTTCTTTAGCAAGGCAGTGGTCGTCTTGGAGGTGTGTTTGGGGTCGTTATCATGTTGGAATACTGCCCTGAGGACCAGTCTCCGAAGGGAGGGGATCATGCTCTGCTTCAGTGTGTCAAAGTACATGTTGGCATTTATGGTTCCCTCAATGAACTGTAGCTTCCCAGTGCCGGCAGCACTCATGCAGCCCCAGACCATGACACTCCCACCACCATGCTTGACTGCAGGCAAGACAAACTTGTCTTTGTACTCCTCACCTGGTCAGTGGCGTCTCCAGCTTTCATATTTAGGGGGGGCACATGGGGGGACAGGGACAAAAATAGGGGGGCAATATAAAATTATATATATATATATATATATATATATATATATATATATATATATATATATATTTTTTTTTTTTTTTTTATCTATCCTGGGGCCCTTTACCCCTTTACTATGATCCCACAATGGCCCTTTCACATGTTCTGCAGTGAGCTCCCTTCCTACTGGGTCACCAGCATACCAAGAAAATATAAGGGTCCAAAGCAGTGGGAGAACTATCAGGGTTGCAAAGGTTGTCTTGCCACCGGGCCCTGGTGTTCTGTCACTGTGGGGTTCCCCAGCCTCCTCTTGCTGTCCTGCCCCTGCTATTGACAGCGCTGGTCTGGCATTTATTGGAATTTACAGGCTGGTTCTCCTGTCCTAAGGACGGGAGAAATCAGTCTGTTTTTTCAGTAACTGAGAGTCCTGGTGGAGTCCTTCCTGCAACTCGCTCTTCTCCCTGCCAATGAGGATGCAGGGGAAGGAGCAGATCGGGCGGCCGTGGTTGTGTGAGCGCTTGCATTATGCAGTGTCAGCGAGCAGAGGGAGGGGGGAGGAATCACCCGCAGGAGCTGACTGGGGACGTTCTCCCTCTCAATAGAGACTGTGTTACCCCAGCGGTGGCCCGAGTAAGATGCGGCACATCCGATATGAATACAAACAAAAAGAAATTGCCTTTTTGTAAAAAAAAAAAAAAAAAAAAAAATTAAAAAAAAAAAATTTTTTTTTTTTGGGGGGGGCACATGGTGGGGCCCAGCATAATGTTGGGGGGGTCAGGGCCCCCTCTGGCCCCCCCCTAGGGTCGCCATTGCACCTGGTTGCTGCCACACACGCTTGTCACCATCTGAACCAAGTAAGTTTATCTTGGTCTCATCAGACCACAGGACATGGTTCCAGTAATCCATGTCCTTAGTCTGCTTGTCTTCAGCTAACTGTTTGCGGGTTTTCTTGTGCATCATCTTTAGAAGAAGCTTCCTTCTGGGATGACAGCCATGCAGATGAATTTGATGCAGTGTGCGGCATATGGTCTGAGCACTGACAGGCTGACTCCCCACCCCTTCAACCTCTGAAGCAATGCTGGCAGCACTCATGCGTCTATTTCCCAAACCTCTGGATATGACGCTGAGCACGTGCACTCAACTCCTTTGGTCAACCATGGCGAGGCCTGTTCTGAGTGGAACCTGTCTTGTTAAATTGGTGTATGGTCTGGGGCACCGTGTTGCAGCTCAGTTTCAGGGTCTTGGCAATCTTCTTATAGCCTAGGCCATCTTTATGTAGAGCAATAATTATTTTTTTCAGATCCAGAGTTCTTTGCAATGAGGTGCCATGTTGAACTTCCAGTGACTATTTTGAGGGGACAGCAAATGTACACTGTTATACAAGCTGTACACTCACTAGTTTACATTGTAGCAAAGTGTCATTTCTTCAGTGTTTTCACATGAAAAGATATAATAAAATATTTACAAAAATGTGAGGGGTGTACTGACTTTTGTGAGATACTGTATATGGCCCCGGCACATTGAGCTCCCTCACGGCACAGTATAAGAAAAATGCACAAGCACTTGTCTTATGGCACAGCTGGTAAGAGGGAGATCTTTCCCATCTATCCACCAGCACACACAGTGATAATGTTAATGTGATTAGGGTGTTCCCAGGCACATCTCGCACACCCTGTGCGCACGCCTATGCAAGTAATGACCTATACGCACCACTATGTGTACATAGCTCTTAACTGTCCCTGATTTCGAGGGACTGTCCCTGCTTTGAAACAAAGTCCGTTTGTCCCTCTTTTTCTTTTTGTCCTTCATTTTGGTCTAATCTATATAGTTGTATAAAAAAATGCCCTTTTTATTTTTCAAAAAGTGTTTGCCAGTAAATTGTTGCATTTGTAAATTTCAAAAGCCAGTATAAATGAATAGTAGTGGTGAAAAAAAAGCACTTGTGGTTTTAACTACCGGTAATCGTTTTTTTTTTTTTGTATATATGTCCTTGAGGGGCATGGCAGAGGTGTGTGTCCTATGCCTACATACTTTTGCTAATGGGTGTCTCTTGTTCCCATCTCAAAAAGTTGGGATGTATGTGTGTAGCAGTACTGTGAACCCATACTGGTGTGATGATGAACCCCTAATGGCATGCCCAGGGCACCCTAGGCTCACAAGAAATTGGTGAAATGATCCTGGGTGTCATTCAACCTAGAAAAGGATCGAAGATGCACCACGGATTGGTGAGTCTGCAGGGAAAGGCGCAGGAGAAGAGGCATGAATTGCAGATAAAGCTGCTTTTTTTTATTTTTAGAGCTGCTATGTAATTGATTATTAAACATTTTAAACTCCTGGAGTTCAATTCTCTTGCTAAAGAAGAAAAAGATCTTTACAAGCCTATTTTCTTTTTTTTCTATTTTCTTTTTTTTTTCATTCATCATTGCGGGACTCCAGCACCCCCTGGTGGCGAATTCCACTACCAAAGTGTAGATTGCAATTGGCTTCTGTATTTGAAAATAAATTATGTATAAGGTATTTGTCTTCCAGTTTAATACTTCCTTGTATCATTTCAGACAACCTAAAAGCATTTCAAACATTTTGTTGCAAAATCTTATGCTTGCCATTTGTGGTCAAGACATAAGAAAAAAATTCAGCATCTAACAGAATCACATGCATCACATTGCAGTGCGAGCCTTTTCGCTTAAATCAGAGGTCTCAAACTGGCGGCCCTCCAGCTGTTGCGAAACTACAAGTCCCATCATGCCTCTGTCTGTGGGAGTCATGCTTGTAACTGTCAGTCTTGCAATGCCTCATGGGACTTGTAGTTTCCCAACAGCTGGAGGGCTGCCAGTTTGAGACCCCTGGCTTAAATGGATTGTGTTCGGTGCTGCTGACCCTGAATGTGACGTAACCTCCACATGTGTACACCCCCGTTCACTGGTTTTGCAGCTTAAAGGGGGTCAGTAAAAAACACAGATTTTTACCTGTCCCCCCAACCATTTTAAGTCTAAGGTCTTTGTCCCCTTTTGAGTCTTCAAACCGTCTGCATCCAGGGCCTCTTATCACTGATTGTACAGGCTGCTGGATGCTACTGATCATAAGTACCTGTGCATACCTGCTGCAGGGAAATGCTGAGCGCAAATCAGTGGTACGAATGTTGTTAGATCAACTTCTGTATAACGAACAAGTAGGAAAGCTTTTGTTGTTCAGCGACGGATCAGTGTATTCCGACAGTGCCAGGTCCCGCCGGAAAACAATGCCCTAGTGGGGGGGGGGGGTGTTTAATAAATTTGTGTTAGTTTAAGGATATAGAGGAAGATACAATATATTATACATAAAGTAAAGACGTTAAAATCACAAAATACATGGAAATATAAAAAAATATATATGAATAATGATTAGGGTAAGTCATATGTATAAACTTGTTGATAAAATACATTAACTAAAACAATAAGGAACAATCAATGCAAAGAAATGGGAAAGAGAAGCAGGAGAAAAATATCAAGATAAGGGCCACTGATATGGATCTCTAAAATAAATAAATAGGTATTTAATAAGTGTAGTAGGGATCTATCAAAGTTTGGAGGAAGAAAAGATGAAATCCAAGAGGACCATATTTTTTCATATTTGTGGGAATTGTCACAGAGGATTGCAAAACGTTCTTCTTTAGACATATACCACATCATTTTATTTCTAACCGATGTAGAATTTGGTAAGGAGGACCACAAGGCTTTGTCAGGGCTGGCTCAGCCCTTCCTTCTCTGAGCTGGCCGCTCAGCTGTCAGCTAATTGCCAACTCTCTTCTCTCTCCACAGTTAACCAGCTGTTGTGGATCTGTTCGTCAGTCCCACGTCCAGCTCACTTCATCTCTGCCTTCGCTTTGGTCACATCACAAGAAACCATCTCCTGCATTCCTGTTTAAAGACTGCCTTGCTGACATCCCTTCTGGTTCCTTATCCTGCTTGCTGTTCCTCCACTTGGATCCCTGACTTCTGGCTTGGCTGATTACCCGATCTGGTTACTGAACTCTGGCTTGGCTGACTACCCGATCCGGTTACTGGACTCTGGCTATGCTTTGACTATGCTCACTCTAGTTACCTTTTTATTAATAAACAAGTGTGATTTCACTGTACTTCTGTCTCGGTCTGGTTCATGGTTTCTGACAGGCTTTTGTTAAAGTTTGTTTGGCAGCAGTGAATAAAAATGTTAGAAGGTGGAATTGATTATTGGTGTAACCTTTTGGTTTGAGATTTAGTAAAGCCTCTTTTGGATTTTTGTTTAGTCTAGCTTTAATCGGTTCCTGCCCAGCATATAGCATAATGACGCCGACGGGAACCTGTCATCGATCCGGGCAGATGCCATATGATGTTCTTCCGCAAGCAGCGGCTCGATCTGTCACCGGCTGTGTCCCGTGACTGATCACTGCACCAACCTGCTTCCGGTACTATGCGACCACTGTAATCAATCACAGCAGGTCACATGACAATTGCATACAATGGATGGCTTCCTTTCAACCCATCCATTGTATACAATTGTGTTGCTAGCTATGATTGGTCAGTGTGATCACATGGTACAGACTGGGCCAATCACAGCCCATCTGTAGCGTGTGATTAGCTCTGACCAATCACAGCTCATCACAACAAACGAACAAAATTAATCAATATCATTCAGTAAAATGCTTGCATATACCAATGTAATGCACTGCTATATACAAACATAATGTGTAAACAAAAAAAATAAAAAATACTGATCACTTCCCCAGGGTAGTACAATTTAAATGATTGCCCCGCCGGGATTTTTTAAATTATTGCGCCGCTCGTCTCGCAGTCCCGCCCCTTGGCCCGGCTCCTATGATGGACACATCACCGGGCCAATCGCGGGACGTAAAGGCTAGGAGGCAGGACTGCGAGCCGCGTACACAGTACACTCAGCTCGGTATTTTTCGGCGACGCTCGCTCTTGTTCCACTCAGACAGCAGGGAGGCGGGACGGCGTGACTGCGAGTGCAGCCGAGAAGAGCCGAGTACACAGTACACTCGGCTCGGTTAGGTCTTTTTCGGCGGCGCTCGATTTTCCCCTGATTTTAAGGGGAAAAAAGTGTGTGTTATACAATATAATTATTATTCTTTTTTTTCATACTGTCACCAGTCAGTGTCTCTGATCACCGCCACACCCCTTATATGCAGCTGTGCTGCACTGGTGACAGTATGTTAAGTAAAAAAAAAAAATGTAATTTCTTCATTTTCCAAAAACTTATGACAAAAAATTACAACTTCAAAAAACTCACCATGCCTCTTACTAAATACCTTGAACTGTCTACTTTCCAAAAAGGGGTCATTTGGGGGATACCTGTACTGTCCTGGCATTTTTGGCCTCAAGAAATGAGGTCGTCGGTACATCAGGATTGATCAATTTTCAGATATATATACCATAGTTTGTGGACTCTATAACTTTCCTACAGACTAAATAATATACACTGATTTGGGTTAATTTCAAAGAAATGTGGCAGAATATGTTCTGGCCTAAAATTCTGAAGAACAATTATTTATTTTCAAAATTTTATAACAGAAGCGAAGAAGTAGCTTTTTTTTTTTTCCAAAATTTTTGTTGTTTATTTAGCAAAAAAATAAAATACCCAGTGGTGATTAAATACCACCAAAAGAAAGCTCTATTTGTGTGAACAAAATGATAAAAACTTTTGGGTACAGTGTTGCATGACCGCGGAATTGTCATTCAAAGTGTGACAGCGCTGAAAATTGGCCTGGGCAGGAACAGGGGTAAAAGTGCTCTGTATTGAAGTGGTTAATATACCAAAATTTGTGACTCCGTCGATAGGAAGTTGGTTTCCCCAAAAATGATATAAAAATACAAATCCAATCTCCTAAAGCGTATATTTTTATTGCTTTTATTATATTATTTTTATTTATTTCAGGTACTTACATAGCGCTGTCAATTTACGCAGCGCTTTACATATACATTGTACATTCACATCAGTCCCTACCCTCAAGGAGTATATTTATTGAATAACGGAGGGTAAAAGCAAAGAAGTGAAAAGAAGTCTTTACATGAGTGCATCCTGCTTATACAACACTGTGGATTTGCTTTGCATGTGACATTCTGGTAAACAGAAATATTTCCAGTAATATTCCAGAACAGATTGTTTCCATAGCAGCCCTGATACTTGGAAGGCTTTCACAGAATTACATGACACAATAGAAGGACCATTTCTTTATTAGAATACTTAAATGGAAAATTGACCGTTATAGAAACCACTGTCAGCCTACACTCTGATATAACCACAAACCTAGGGATCATGGCTCACCTTTAGGGCCCTTTTACACTGAACGATATTTGACGTGCCTTCGGTGTTTAACCCATCCGGGCCAATTCTGGCACTTCGCTCCTACATGTAAAAATCATCATTTTTTTTTCTAGGAAATTACTCTTTTTATCAAAGACCCTAGGGAATAAAATGGCAGTCATTGCAACTTTTTATGTCACACGGTATTTGTGCAGCAATTTTTCAAATGCCTTTTTTTTTGGAAAAAATGAATAAAAAAAAAACAATAAAACAGTAAAGTTAGCCCAATTTTTTTGAAAAATGTGAAAGAAGATATTACCCCGAGTAAATAGATACCTAACATGTCACACTTTAACATTGCGCACACTCGTGGAATGGCGCCAAACTTCGGTACTTAAAAATCACCATACAGGTTACATGTTAAGAGTTACAGAGGAGGTCTTGGGCTATATTTGTTACTTTTGTGCTAACGCACGCGGCGATACCTCAAATGTGTGATTAGCACTCCGTTTACATATGTGGGCGTGTTACGTATGTGTTCGCTTCTGTGCACGCGGTGACGGCGCTTTAAATTTATTTTTATTTTTTATTCTTTATTTTACTTTTTATTTTATTTTTACTTTCTCTTAAAAAAAAATAAAAATTGATCGCTTTTATTCCTATTACAAGGAATGCGACAGGTCCTGCGACAGGTCCTCTTTATGGAGAAATGTGGGGTCAATAAGACCCCATATCTCTCCTCCAGGCAGGAGACTGAGATAAAGAAAAAAAAAAAAAAACTCTCTCAGCCCTTCCAGCCGTCCTCGGCTTTATTTACTTCCGCCGGGCCCCTACGTGACATCATAGTGTTGTGCCCGGGCCTCCGAGGGTCATAGAGATGACTGGGGACAACCTGTAAGATTGGTCAAGATTGATCAAGCGGCTGAACTGCCGCTATGATTGTTCTTATGGTGCACAGAATCCCCTGCAGCTGCAGGCATCATTCAGATATCCCCACTCAAAGTCTGTGATGTCATATGACATACGTTGGGTGGGAAGTCGTTAAAAAGCAGAACAAAAAATGCATGAAAAATGTATCCCTTTAAATCCTATGGAACTCTTCACATCACTGCGCTGCAGGTGTGGCGCATTTTTAAAAGTCCTCCATGCCGCATTTTTGGTGCATGATTAAAAAGTGCACCAAAAATGCACCTACCGTGCAATGCTTGCTTTTTGTTTCTTTCTTTTTTAAACATTTTTCATTGAAATGAATGAATAAAGCATGGTGCATTTTTTAAAACACATGTCAAAGTTTCACAGGTGTATGCTGGGACTCAGGAATCCAGAAAAAGCACCAAAAAATGTATTGCAAACACATCAAAATCACATAAAAAATGCATACGCATTTTTACTGCATTTTTTTCTAGTGGAGCAATGTGAAAGGGCCCTAAGGGCTCATTCACACAAATGTACCGGCTGTACAGTCTGTCTGCATTCTGACCTGTGCATTAGACCCGCATGGTTGTACACTTCCTGTACACTGAGCTTGGAGATCAGTGCAGGTCCATGCAACTGGTTGCCTGTCAATGATTCAGTCCTGGTTCACACTGCCGCAACTTCAGAGTTCAAAGTCGCATGACAAGTTGCTCCCTATTAACGGCAATGGAATTATTATTATTTGAGTGTGACTCAAGTTGCTCCGACTTATAAAAAGGTTCCTGCACTACTTTGGGGCAACTTCACCACGACTTGCATTGACTTCTGTTAAAGAAGTCATATGCAAGCTGCGATGGAGTCGCGCAGGGATGTCGGCTTTCATATTTGCACGACCTTGAAGTTGCGGCAGTGTGAACAAGGGCTTAAACGTGATGTCTGTATGGAATACCTGTGCCTCCCTAGCAGGTGAAGACAACCCTTTACACGGGTGAACAGACTGGTACGCCTGTGTGAATGAGACCTTTAGTGATGAATTGCCTTTGCCAAAACATTCTGATATAATAAAGTCACTAGTGTGTAATAAAGAACAATGTGATCCTTGTATAGCAATCTTAAAGAGCTTATTCACACCACACAGGGCATAACGTGTGCTGGTGTGGGGTGTGATATGCACAGTACTACTACTGTGCCCTTCAATGTGTTCTTAGAATGCATGCAGTGCTTGCTTTTTGTTTTCTTTCTTCTTTAGCAATTTTTTTTCATTCTAACCACTGCAGTGTGTTAAGATGCAATACAGGGTGTTGAAAAATTCTTCGAAAAAATGGAGCATGTCCTTTTGTTTTTTCAGAACTGCACATTGATGTGAGTCAAAGGATGTAACGAAAATTGGCTCATTCTAGTGTTGAGATTGCTGCAGGTGTGAATGTGTCCCAATTAGATATAGGCTGAACTCTAGGTAGACATAGAAAACACAAATGAATACAGTAATGTACTGTAGTGATTAAAAAAATAATTCAAGTAGATCCAAAAGCAATTACCGTATATACTCGAGTATAAGTCGTTCCGAGTATAAGTCGAGGCCCTAATTTACCACAAAAAAATGGGAAAAACTTATTGACCCGAGTATAAGACGAGGGTGAGAAATGCACAGCTACTGTAAGTGGAAAAGAGGGTCAACAATGCCCATTTGCAGCATCACTGTGCCCATTTGCAGCCATAGGTCCCCTGAACTTCAAACTCGGTAGTTAAGGGTTCCTAGATGCCCCCTAGCTGCAGCAAAATTTGGGGTCTCTGAACCCAAAGGGTCCCGAAATGACATTGCTGCAGATGGACACAGTTAACCGAATTTGGGGCCCCGTATCTCGGGGCCACTTAGTGCTAAGAACCCCAAATTTGGTGTGAAAACCCAGTGGAACCAGTAGCATAACATTTCCAAAACTTGGGTTTCTATCAACAAGTGGCCCTGAGATACAGGGCCCCAAAAATCAGTTCAGAAAATGTCAAGCACTTTTCTGCAGCAGAGAATGACATTTCTGAACCGGATTTGGGGCCCCGTATCTCAGGGCCACTTAGTGGTAGGAACCCCACCTTTGGATATGTTGTGGTACCAGTTCCACTGGGTTTGCACACTAAATTTGGGGTTCCTAGCATCAAGTGGCCCTGAGATACGGGGCACCAAAGTTGGTTCAGAAAATGAAGTTTTTTGCTGCAGAAAAGTGCTTGACTCGAGTATAAGTCGAGGGGGGCACTTTCAGCACAAAAAATGTGCTAAAAAATTCGACTTATACTCGAGTATATACGGTAATAAAATCATATGCAAGCTTTGAATTGTTTATGTAATTTTAATCTCTTGCCATGGCTGTAACGGCGTTGGTAAACCCCAGCCTCTTTGCCACCGCACATATGTGTTCCTGGGTGGCAGTGGTTTCTGTGCTGAGAGGACACTCATTGCACTCTCTATTTCTTCTAGTATGTCTGCAGTCTCTAACCATCTTCCCCAGTGTGTCTAAAGTTTCTGACCATCTCTTCTAGTATATCTGTTGTCTCTGACCATATCCTCTAGTAGGTCTGCAGTCTCTGACCATCTTCCCCAGTGTGTCTAAAGTCTCTGACGATCTCCTCTAGTAGGTCTGCAATCTCTGACCATCTTCCCCTGTATGTCTAAAGTCTCTGATCAAAACCTCTAGTATGTCTACAGTCCCATCTTTCCCAGTATGTATGCAGTCTCTGACCAACTCCTCTAGTATCTTTGCAGTCTTTGACCATCTCCCCCAGTATGTCTAAAGTCTCTGACCATCTTCTCTATCTCTAGTATGTCTGCAGTCTCTGACTACCTCCTCTAGTATGTCTACAGTCTCTGACCATCTCCTCTAATATGTCTGCAGTCTCTAACCATCTCCTCTAGTATGTCTGCAGTCTTTGACCATCTCCCCCAGCATGTCCAAAGTCTCTGACCATCTTCTCTAGTATGTATGCAGTCTCTGACTACCTCCTCTAGTATGTCTATAGTCTCTGACCATCTGCTCTAATTTGTCTGCAGTCTCTAACAATATCCTCTAGTATGTCTGCAGTCTCTAATCATCTCCTCTAGTATGTCTGCAGTCTCTAATCATCTCCTCTAGTATGTCTGCAGTCTTTGACTATCTCCTGCAGTATGTCTAAAGTTTCTGACCATCTTCCCTAGTATGTCTGCAGTCTCTGACTACCTCCTCTAGTATGTCTAAACTCTCTGACCATCTCCTCTAGTATATCTGTAGTCTCTGACCATCTTCCCCAGTATGTCTAAAGTCTCTTTGACCATAACCTCTAGTATGTCTTCAGTCCCATCTTCCCCAGTATGTCTGCAGTCTCTGACAAACTCCTCTAGTATGCCTGCATTCTTTGACCATCTCCCCCAGTATGTCTAAAGTCTCTGACCATCTTCTCTAGTATGTCTGCAGTCTCTGACTACCTCCTCTAGTATGTCTATAGTCTCTGACCATCTCCTCTAGTATGTCTGCAGCCTCTGACCATCTCCTCTAGTATATCTGCAGCCTCTGACCATCTCCTCTAGTATATCTGTAGTCTAAACCATCTCCTTTAGTATGGCTTCAGTCTCTAACCATCTTCCCCAGTATGTTTAAACTCTCTGACCATCTCCTCTAGTATATCTGTAGTCTCTGACCATCTTCCCCAGTATGTCTAAAGTCTCTGACCATCTTCTCTAGTATGTCCCTGCAGTCTCTGACTACCTCCTCTAGTATATCTATAGTCTCTGACCATCTCCTCTAGTATATCTATAGTCTCTGACCATCTCCTCTAATATGTCTGCAGTCTCTAACCATCTCCTCTAGTATGTCTGCAGTCTCTAATCATCTCCTCTAGTATGTCTGCAGTCTCTGACCATCTTCCCTAGTATGTAAAAAGTCTCTGACCATCTTCTCTAGTATGTCTAAACTCTCTGACCATCTCCTCTAGTATATCTGTAGTCTCTGACCATCTTCTCCAGTTTGTCTAAAGTCTCTTTGATCATAACCTCTAGTATGTCTACAGTCCCATCTTCCCCAGCATGTCTGCAGTCTCTGACCAACTCCTCTAGTATTATATATCCAAGTGAACTGCGCTAGCAACTGTGAATGAAACTAAACATATACAAAAACTCAAAGAATATCTATAAAGTGATACATTGATAGTGCATAGAAAGGGTATTGTAAAAACCGGGCATACACCCTGCAAATCTAGCCCAACAATAGATGGGAATACGCTGGGCTATACTAACAGAACCACAAACCCTACATATGCATGTGAAAAATCAATTTGTGTGCATAATACATGTAAAATAACAGGAATGAGCAAAAAACGATCCCCTCAGGGAATTGTGGATTAATGCAAACATAAAATGTCAATCATAGGAAGAAGACTGGCTGATGGTAAAACCCCCTTCATAGGAAGACAATGAGCAGGCTTCCAGCTCTCACATCCTTAGAAACAAACAGGGCTGATAGTATAACGAAGCAGAGATTGCTTGAAGGAAACCATAAAACACACGTTCCACCGGAGGAGAAAAAGAAAAGCATATAGCATAAAACCCTATGTCACCAAGGGTCACCTGCGCAAAAAATGCGCTACTCACGAGACCGGTGGACAAAACAGGCATTCAGATGTTATGGTCGGTTCGCCGCTCTCCGGCGTGCGTTCCACCGCCAGGAAGTGATGTCACTGGTATCAGATCAGACGGACGTGGACAGGATGTTGCGTCGACGCGTTTCGCCCCTCCCCCAGGGCGTTATCAAACACTCATCCTAAACCATCTCCTTTAGTATGGCTTCAGTCTCTAACCATCTTCCCCAGTATGTTTAAACTCTCTGACCATCTCCTCTAGTATATCTGTAGTCTCTGACCATCTTCCCCAGTATGTCTAAAGTCTCTGACCATCTTCTCTAGTATGTCCCTGCAGTCTCTGACTACCTCCTCTAGTATATCTATAGTCTCTGACCATCTCCTCTAGTATATCTATAGTCTCTGACCATCTCCTCTAATATGTCTGCAGTCTCTAACCATCTCCTCTAGTATGTCTGCAGTCTCTAATCATCTCCTCTAGTATGTCTGCAGTCTCTGACCATCTTCCCTAGTATGTAAAAAGTCTCTGACCATCTTCTCTAGTATGTCTAAACTCTCTGACCATCTCCTCTAGTATATCTGTAGTCTCTGACCATCTTCTCCAGTTTGTCTAAAGTCTCTTTGATCATAACCTCTAGTATGTCTACAGTCCCATCTTCCCCAGCATGTCTGCAGTCTCTGACCAACTCCTCTAGTATGTCTGCAGTCTTTGACCATCTCCCCCAGTATGTCTAAAGTCTCTGACCATCCTCTCTAGTATATCTGCGGTCTCTGACTACCTCCTCTAGTATGTCTATAGTCTCTGACCATCTCCTCTAGTATATCTTCAGCCTCTGACCATCTCCTCTAGTATATCTGCAGCCTCTGACCATCTCCTCTAGTATATCTGTGGTCTGACCCGTCTCCTTTAGTATGGCTTCAGTCTCTTACCATCTTCCCCAGTATGTCCAAAGTCTCTCGGAACATAACCTCTAGTATGTCTACAGTCCCTGACCATCTGCTCTAGTGTTTTAAGGTAAAAAAGTGTGTCACTGGTGCAAAAAATTGTGCTTAATTAATTGCAATAATCTTTAAAATTTAAATGAGATCTGCTGCGGTTAAAAGTCCCCTATCACTGTTTAGGGGGGAAATAGAATTGCATAAAATGTAACTGTGCTGATCCTAAAGTGCTTATACAATTTTTACCACTAAAACTGTATCTACAAAATGTGCACAAATAAATACAATCATCAAAACTGTATAACTGTATAGTGCAAAGTATCAATATATGGATATATAGTGCAAATTGTCAAGTGCAAAATATCAAACACCAGAACATAGGTTTTTGACAATAATCCTCAAAGTCCTCTTCACAATTTTATCATTTAAATCCCATGTGCATAATGTGTGCAAGTTCACATCCGTGCTTTAGGAACCATTTCACCACCTCGTGGGCATTCTCCAGAACCTAGAAAAAACTTTGCCTTTGGTTTATATTGGGATAACCACTCCACTTTCATGGGTTAATCTGGCGTTTTTCCAACAGGTTGCCACTAGTTACTCCTCATATCTCCATATTAGTCTTGGAATCTTATAAGAAGTAAACATCCATCTTTGCGCAACATGCTTTTATAAAATGTATTTTAAATCAATAAGGTAAACATATCAGGACGCTTCCGGGTAATTGCCGACGTCACTTCCTGTCCTAATCGCACCAGATCGAGGCTTGGAACGCACGCTGATCCCGGGAGACGAAGTGGCGGAGCTAACCCAAAAAAATACACTGCTGGAAAGTACCGGTCTAAAAGCACCTTAAAGTGGAGTTCCACCCAAAAATGGAACTTCCACTTTTTGGATTCCTCCCCCCCTCCGGTGTCACATTTGGCACCTTTCAGGGGGGAAGAGGGAACAGATACCTGTCTAATATAGGTATTTGCTCCCACTTCCTGGCATAGATCACCGCGGCGCTTGCGGTGACCTACGCCACTTCCGGCGCCTACACTCTCCTCCACCGCTGTATTCTGTGAGACACAGAACACAGCAGGGACCAGAGAGGACGCGCAGCGCGACTCGCGCATGCGCAGTAGGAAACCAGGAAGTGAAGGCTCACGGCTTCACTTCCTTATTCCCTTACCGAGGATGGCGGCTGCAGCAGCCGAGAGCTGAAGGACGGATCGGCTTCAGCTGCCGACATTGCGGGCTCCCTGGACAGGTAACTGTCCATATATTAAAAGTCAGCAGCTGCAGTATTTGTAGCTGCTGGCTTTTAATATTTTTTTTTCAGCGAACCTCCGCTTTAATTGTGAACGCACATTTTACCTTATTGATTATTGGGGAACAGCTGTGAAGACCGACTCCGTCCCCGCGGTGTATGTGTGTGTGTATATATATATATATATATATATATATATATATATTGTCCTATGCTGTAAGGAGGTGTTTTTCTTAGGAAAATGGTGGCCGGAGACTCAACACAAGAAGAATGTTTGTTCTCTAGCGTTTGAGAATTCATCCATTAAATTAATGCAATTTGGTCCACAACAAAATGGCCACCAGCCGGAGCCCTAATTACAAGGACAGATTGTTTAGTGTCGATGGGAATACTAGGAGTGGAAGTCTTCACAGCTGTTCCCTGCCGCACCGATCATTCCCGGGAGATCGGGAGGCACTTGCGGGTGTGCGGGAGCAGCCGCAGAAATGCGTGAGTCTCCCACACCTCGCGGGAGACTTGAGATGTCTGCTACTGTGTAAAGGCCTCTTGCACATGGCTGCAATTACGCCATACAGCGTACATTTGGACATATTTCTCTGCCCAGGAGTAAAAGGTGGATCATACATACAGGCAGTGTGTATAAATCAATGACAGGCTGGCTATAGCTGCAGCTGTACATGTAGATCCACAAATTCTATTGTTTACATGCGTAGTGGGACTTATGTACTCAGGGCGGTGGATAAGTCCCAGTATGTATGTATACATTAGGATTAGCTTAAATTCCTATAGAATAGCAGATGTCATTTGTGACCAAAAACTAATAAAGCAGAAGGAAAGGCTACACAATAATATGTCTGTTAAATGTTACTTCCCCGTTGCTTTTATATTTTTTCCGCAGACTAAATCGTCCTCCAAATACATTTTCTTCTATGTGATCATGTGACCACAAAGCTTCGGGTCTATTTCATGTCTGTGATGTTGTTGCTGCTGGGGGACATGAACTCTCTGCTGGCCGACTACGCCCTAGAGGTGTAGGCCATTTGGTGTAGGCCATTTACATACCTCCTGAAGCCTGACTGGAAAACTCCTAGGGCGTTGCTAATACATAGCTCCCAACTGTCCCTGATTTCGAGGGACTGTCCCTGATTTGGAACAATGTCCCGCTGTCCCTCTTTCCCCCTCATTTGTCCCTCATTTTCGTCTGATCTATGTAGTTATATATAAAATTCACTTTTTATCTTTCAAAAAGTGTTTCCCAGTGCCAAACCTTTCATCCAAATTCTAAATTGCTGCATTTGTAAATTTTAAGAGCCAATATAAAGGAATAGTAGTGGCAAAAAAAGCCCTTGTGGATTTAAATAACCTTTTTTTGGGGGGGGTTAAGTCTCCTTTAAGGGGGTGTGGCAGGGTGTGTGTCCTATGCCTACATATGTTTGCTAGTAGGTGTCCCTCATTCCCATCTCAAAATGTTGGGAGGTATGCTAATAGAAGCCTACCTGTTACTGTTCACTTTCACCATCAGAGGACTGAGCTCTCAAACGCTGAACTCAGAGCTACTGCACCAGGAGAGAGAAAGCTCATGTGAGGGGGTCTGAATCAAAGAAAAAGCTCACTCCTGTGATGGTGAAAGTGAACAGTAACAGCTAGGCTTCTCTTAGCTACGCCCTAGGAGTTTTCCAGTCAGGCTTCAGGAGGTATATAAATGGTCTACACCTATAGCAAGGTCATTATTCAACTTTAGCCAGAGCTGCACAGTTTGTTTTTACCTACAGACACCCCTTACCTGCAGAGGCAGTTTTTTGGCAAAGGTGAACTAACCCTTTAACCACTTAAGGACCGGAAGGATTTGCCCCCTTAATGACCAGAGCATTTTTTGCGATACGGCACTGTGTCACTTTAACTGACAATTGCGCAGTCGTGCGACGTTGTACCCAAACAAAATTGATGTCCTTTTTTTCTCACAAATAGAGCTTTCCTTTATTGGCATTTGATTGCCTCTGCTGTTTTTATTTTCTGCACTATAAACAAAAAAAGAGCGACAATTTTGAAAAAAAAAACAATATTTTACTTTTTGCTATAAGGCCTCATGCACACTGGAAATTAAAATAACGGTATAAAATCGCCAGTAGCTTTGCAGTGAGTTTTTCAACATTTTTGCAATAGCGTTTTTCCGCCTTAGCGTTTTATTAGTTATTTATTTTTAAAATCCTAATTTTTTTCAATGGATCTGCGCGCATGCGCGGGAGTAACGTCATTGCAGCTCCGGCCAACCACAGCACCGGAGCCCGCAAACCTGGATGTAACTCCAGGAAAGATGTCGGCCGTGTGAGCGGAGTGCGGGCGGCGATTCAGGACATCGTTTCAAGGTAAGAATTTCATAATGAGCTAGTCCAGTGATGGCAAACCTTGGCACCCCAGATGTTTTGGAACTACATTTCCCATGATGCTCAACTACACTGCAGAGTACATGAGCATCATGGGAAATGTAGTTCCAAAACATCTGGGGTGCCAGGGTTAGCCATCACTGAGCTAGCCTGTGATGCACATTAGCTCATTATGCCTTTGTCTTGCAGTTTTTTTTGGAATTTTTTTTTACAAGTCCTTTAAGCTTCTCGGAATTTTGGCTAAGATCAAGTGTAGTATATGTTCTTATCAGTTGCCAGGAGGTGGCACTTGCTTCCGTCCCTGATCTACGGCGAGGTGGTATCAGGGGTGGCAGTGGCTATGTAAAACCTGCTGGTGTAAAGGTAACCTGGAGCATTTCGTAGCCGAAAGGGAAGCCTTCCGATGGGGATGGAGAACCATTGGGTCTAGCCGGAGGGTCGGGTCCCTGGCCTTCTGGCCTAGATTGGGGTAGCTCTAGCTCCGGTCAGTTTTTCGGGAGAGAACACTGGCTCCCTTTCCCTCCGGGGGAGCGGTTAGTATTTCCCGAATGTAATTAGGTAGGAGGGATGGGAGCGACGGTGGGGCCTGATGGCAAGGGCTCTCACCAAGCTTCCAGAATCTCAGGCCTTCCTGGCTGGGGTGGGGGCTGCTGTGGTCTGGGTTGTTGGTCAGGGTTGCACGAAAAGCCAGTGGTGAATGTGCCCCTGAAGTGGCAGTTCAGGGGTGCCGTACAGTCACAGTGTTTAGGCACTTGATTTATGGCACCATGGTCACTTCACTTCAACACACGTTTTTCGCACTTGCCTCTAGGGCCGAGCCTTTTGGCTAGGACCAGGGGAAATTTTTATTCCTGGCCGGAGGGCCGGCCGTTGTATTACACAATGGTCACTTTTTACTCTCCCACTTCCTTCTCCCCACTTTCTTTTTATTTATCCCCGTGTTTGTCACTTTTTGGGATTTTTTTGTTTTGTGTTGTCACAGTGTGATGAGTAGGGTGTGGGTCCTCGGGCCTACTCTGAAAGTCTTGGGAGGGGGTGGACATAGGCCTTCTGGCTTGGTTTGCCCTTTCTCATGGGGTCTCCCTTCAGGGGAGTCCCACCTAGTACTTGGGTGGGTCTGTTTTGGCAGACCTTCCAGAGAACGGGGGTCCGTCTGGTTTTGGCCAGATGGACCCATGTGAAGTACCTCAGTCCCCTTCTGGAGCCTAACACTCCGGGGGATCAGGGTAAGGTCCTTCCCTAATGGAGGACAGTGTAACACCCGTTGCACGTTTTTATGTTTCACTCTTTATGTGTGTGCACGTTTTTTGGCACCGGGTGGAAGTTTTTGGGCGTGTTTTGCACGTCACTGGCTTTTCAAAAAAAAAAAAAGTGTGACAGCGCTGAAAGCTGAAAATTGTTCTGGGCAGGAAGGGGGTGAAAGTGCCTGGTATTGAAGCGGTTAATGGCACCGCCAAGCACGATGTTCGTTTCTGTGCAGATTCCCAGAACGCGCAAATGTGAATGGGGCCTTAACCACTTCAGCCCCGGAAGGATTTACCCCCTTCCTGACCAGAGCACTTTTTACAATTTGGCACTGTATCGCTTTAACTGCTAATTGTGCGGTCATGCAATGCTGTACCCAAACGATATTTGCGTCCTTTTTTTTCCACAAATAGAGCTTTCTTTTGATGGTGTTTGATCACCTTTGCGGTTTTTATTTTTTGCGCTATAAACAGAAAAAGATCGAAATTTTTGAAAAAAAAAAATATTTTCTACTTTTTGTTATAAAACAAATCCAATAATCTCGAATTTAAGTCATACATTTAGGCCAAAATGTATTTGGCCACATGTCTTTGGTAAAAAAAAATTTTATTGGTTTGCGTCTACAAACTAGGGTACATTTTCTGGAATTTACACAGCTTTTAATTTATGACTGCCTGTCATTTCTTGAGGTGCTAAAATGGCAGGGCAGTACAACCCCCCCCCCCCCAATGACCCCATTTTGGAAAGAAGACACCCCAAGGAAATTGCTGAGAGGAATGTTGAGCCCATTAAATATTAAATTTTTTTGTCCCAAGTAATTGAATAATGATAAAAAAAAAAAAATTACAAAAAGTTGTCACTAAATGATATATAGCTCACACATGCCATGGCTATATGTGAAATTGTGCCCCAAAATACATTTAGCTGCTTCTCTTGAGTATGGGGATACCACATGTGTGGGACTTTTTGGGAGCCTAGCCGTGTACGGGGCCCCCGAAAACCAAGCACCGCCTTCAGGATTTCTAAGGGCGTAAATTTTTGATTTCACTCCTCACTACCTATAACAGTTTTGAAGGCCACAAAATGCCAAGATGGCACAAACCCCCCCCCCCCCCCAAAATGACCCCATTTTGGAAAGTAGACACCCCAAGCTATTTGTTGAGAGGCATGTTGAATCCATGGAATATTTTATATTTTGCCACAAGTTGCGGAAAAATGACAAACTTTTTTTTTTTTTGCACAAAGTTGTCACTAAATGATATATTGCTCACACAGGCCATGGGCATATGTGGAATTGCACCCCAAAATACATTCTGCTGATTCTCCAGAGTATGGGGATACCACATGTGTGGGACTTTTTGGGAGCCTAGCCGCGCACGGGGCCCCGAAAACCAAGCACCGCCTTCAGGATTTCTAAGGGCGTAAATTTTTTATTTCACTTCTTACTACCTATCACAGTTTTGAAGGCCAAAAAATGCCCAGATGGCACAACCCCCCCCCCCCCCCAAAATGACCCCATTTTGAAAATTAGACACCCTAAGCTATCTGCTGAGAGGCATGTTGAGTCCATGGAATATTTTTTATTTTGCCACAAGTTGCGGTAAAGTGACAAACTTTTTTTTTTTTTGCACAAAGTTGTCACTAAATGATATATTGCTCAAACATGCCATGGGAATATGTGGAATTACACCCAAAAATACATTCTGCTGCTTCTCCTGAGTGCGGGGATACTGCATGTGTGGGACGTTTTGGGAGCCTAGCTGCATACGGGGCCCCGAAATCCAATCACCGCCTTCCGGATTTCTAAGGGCGTAAATTTTTGATTTCACTCCTCACTACCTCACAGTTTCGAAGGCCATAAAATGCCAAGATAGCACAACCCCCCCCCCCCCCCAAATGACCCCATTTTGGAAAGTAGACACCCCAAGCTATTTGCTGAGAGGCATGGTGAGTATTTTGCAGCTCTCATTTGTTTTTGAAAATGAAGAAAGACAAGAAAAATTAATTTTTTTTTCTTTTTTCAATTTCCAAAACTTTGTGACAAAAAGTGAGGTCTGCAAAATACTCACTATACCTCTCAGCAAATAGCTTGGGGTGTCTACTTTCCAAAATGCTGTCATTTGGGGGGGGGTTTGTGCCACCTGGGCATTCCATGGCCTCCGAAACTGTGATAGGCAGTGAAGAGTGAAATCAAAAATTTACACCCTTAGAAAGCCTGAAGGCGGTGCTTGGTTTTTGGGGTCCCGTATGCGGCTAGGCTCCCAAAAAGTCTCAGTGACAACTTTGTGCAAAAAAAATAAATACAAATTTGTCTTTTTCTTTGTCTTTTTCCCGCAACGTGTCACAATATAAAATAGTCCATGGACTCGACATGCCTCTCAGCAAAAAGCTTGGGGTGTCTACTTTCCAAAATGGGGTCAGTTGGGGGGGGTTTGAACTGTGCTGGCATTTTATGCACAACATTTAGAAGCTTATGTCACACATCACCTCCTCTTCTAATCATTTGAAGACAAAGCCTTTTCTGACACTTTTTGTTTACATGAAAAAATTATTTTTTTTTGCAAGAAAATTACTTTGAACCCACAAACATTATATATAATGTTTACATTATATATATTTTTTTAAAGCAAATGCCCTACAGATTAAAATGGTGGGTGTTTCATTTTTTTTTTCACATAGTGTCTGGCCTTATGGGCAATTAGGTACGGCGTCAACAACTGGTTGTTGAGGTCCACCCCTCCCATATTTTGGTTATATCCGTGGACACAGAGGGGTTTCTCCACAACACCAGTCGCCGTAGTAATTTGGACCGTCATGTCTGCATGAAGGGAGGTAAGAACGAAAACATTCTTATTATCCCTCCACTTCATAGCGAGCAAATTATTACACTGCAAGCAGCCTAAGACAGGAATCTACAAGCCGCTGGGGAAAGCCCTGGCGATTAGGTCGCACGGTGCCAAATGCTCCAATCTGCTGATCAAACAAGTGACTAAAAAGTGTCATGCTCGTGTAATAATTGTCCACATATAAGTGGTACCCCTTTCCGAATAAGGGTGACACCAAGTCCCACACAATCTTGCCAGCGCTTCCTATGTAGTCAGGGCAGTTTGTCGGCTCGACGTGGCTATCTTTTCCCTCGTAAACCATAAAACTACATGTATAGCCTGTGGCCTTGTCACAGAGCTTAAAAAATATAATTGTGCCTGCGCTGAAAAATATACTAAAAAACGTGCATAAATAGTAAATTAATCCACTATAAATGAGCTGTGAAACCATATACAGTATGTATACTATAAAAGTGCAAAATTTTAGCCTCAAAGTGCATATGACATTGTGCAAAAAGCAATATAACCCATTGAAAGTGCACCATGCAAAAATAAAAACAGCAACAAGTACACAGGTAACCTGTGTATTGCAAGTGTCCAGCTCAATCCACGGGTTAAAACCCAAATAAATGTGTACAAACAGTGTCCATAAGATAAAAGTTCCTCCGAGATGCTCAAATCACAGCAAACAATACGTGCTCTCCCGTGACACCCCACATGTGCTTGCGCTCACCTCTACTCGTGTGACCCAGTATTTAAACTGTGTCAAACACGCAGTGGGGCCAATCCTGGGCTCCCTCAGGATGAAATGATAAGAATACAATTCTCACAGGTGCAGTCAGTATCCACATGTATAGGAGAGAAGTAAAAACTCCATAGTGTAATAAAGCAGGGATATTTTATTAAATCAAAAGAAATTCTCCAGGAGGGTACTCACATTGAGTGGGTGCTTCAGTGCACCAAACTTAACAAGCGTATAAACAAGCTGCAATTCAGATGACGTGCGGTGTGGTGTGCAACGTCTCCTCCACTGCCGACAGCCCCGTCCCACCCCTCCCCGACGCGCACTCGGCACAGGGACCACGTGCCCTCCCAGGGACCCGTGGATTGAGCTGGACACTTGCAATACACAGGTTACCTGTGTACTTGTTGCTGTTTTTATTTTTGCATGGTGCACTTTCAATGGGTTATATTGCTTTTTGCACAATGTCATATGCACTTTGAGGCTAAAATTTTGCACTTTTATAGTATACATATATGGTTTCACAGCTCATTTATAGTGGATTAATTTACTATTTATGCACGTTTTTTAGTATATTTTTCAGCGCAGGCACAATTATATTTTTTATGCTTTATATTACACGACATGAAACGTGGTTGAGTGCTTGCTGCTAATTAACCAATGATTGTCACCCCTTAGAGGCATTGATCCAGTTGTGGCTCGCAGGAAATTCCCATCTCTTGTCACAGAGCTTATACATCTTGACCCCGTATCTGGCACGCTTGCTGGGAAGGTACTGTTTGAATGACAAGCGGCCAGAAAACTTAATCAGGGACTCATCAATGCAGACAACTTAATGGGGAGTAAACAAGTCTGCAAAACATTGGTTGAAGTGGTTAACGAGGGACCGAATTTTGTAGAGCCGATCGTATTCAGGGTCTCCACGAGGACGACAGAGTTCATTGTCATTGAAGTGCATGAACCGCAAAATCTGCTCGTATCGTGCCCTGGCCATGGAGGCAGAGAACAAGGGCATATGGTGAATTGGGTCAGTGGACCAATATGACCGCAACTCACTCTTTTTAGTTATGCCCATGTTGAGGGAAAGGCGCAGAAAGAGCTTAAATTCGGAAACCGTAATTGGTCTCCAATCTCTGGCAAGGGAGGACTGGGGAATAGTGGCGATGTGTTGACCAGCGTACAAATTGCTTTGGTCCACAATAGATCTATAGAGATCTTCGGTGAAAAACAGTGAATAAAAATCAAGTGACGTAAAATCAACTGTTTCCACCTGAATGTCGGGTTGGCCAGTGAATGGGGGAAGTACGGGTGCTGCAGAAGTGGTGGGTTCCCAATTAGGATTGGCGAATGCAGCAGGAAGGGCACTATGGGCACGACGGGCCTGTCTTTGTCTTCTTGGTGGCAGCGGGACACTACTTGTGCTTACCACCGCACCAGCTTGAACTGCACTTATGGGACTTACGTCACCACATGATACTGCAGTGCTAGATTGACTACGACCAGGGTGTACTAGGCCGCTGGTGCTTGCCAGTTCACCAGAAGGAAAAGCGAGGCTAGCTCCATACGAGGGACCTGCGGTTCTTGCACATCAACGACAGAAGAAGATGATTGGGGTCTGGTACGCCTGACCTTGGCAGGGACCACAACTCTGTCGTCAGAGCTATCTGTCATGGAGCCGCTGTCCTCTACAGGATCGTATTCTGAGCCTGAATCTGACAGATGAGTGACTTCCTCTTCACTATCTGTCATGCTCAGAAACGTGTAGGCCTCTTCACTAGTGTACCTTCGATTTGACATTTGGGCTCCAAATTTAGTGGTACACTAGTGAGACTCACAGGCAAAAAAGCTCCTGACTGTTAGCTACTGTATCAAAATGCTACCAAAAAAACTGTTAGCGATCGCAGGCCTGACTCTGCGAACGCTGCAGTTATGTGTGCTTAGTGTTTTGTAAGTGACAGTGATCGATCGATACTGCACTTGGGTGGGCTGGGCTGGGCGGAGGGGCTAAACGCAGGTGCTAGCAGGTATCTGGGCTGATCCCGCTAACACTGCGTTTTTGGGAACCCTAAACTGCTGGGGACGCTAGTATAGATCTGATCGGATCAGATATTGATCCGTTAAGATACTATACCACTAAGGGAGGTGTATGCTGCGTGCGTGGGTGTTAGCGGTACTGGCGATAACCTGGCGCTGCCTGGGGCGATACAGTCCTTATCTGACCCTAAAACTTAACTTATATCACCGCCGGGCGATCAGGGGGTTAAACCTTTATTAGGTAATAAACAGCGGGTGCCCTGAAACTATAAAAAACAAACTAACTAACCAGCGTCACCCGTAGCAGTTATACGGTGATCACTGGTGAAAGGGTTAACTAGGGGGCAATCAGGGGGTTAAAACCTTTACTAGGTAGTATATGGGGGTCCCTGATGCTATAAAACGCTGATGGCGAACCTAAATGCTTACCTCCCTGACTAGCGTCACCTGTGACACTAATACAGCGATCATAAAAACGATCGCTTAGTGACACTGGCGACGGGGAGTGATCACGGGGTTAAAACTTTATTAGGGGGGGTTGGGGGGTACCCTAGACCTAAAGGGGGCTAACACTAACTGCCCTACCACTTCTAAGGGTCCTTTCACACTGGGGCGGTTTGCAGGCGCTATTGCGCTAATAATAGCGCCTGCAAACCGACCCGAAAGTGCCGCTGCTTTGATTCCAGTGTGAAAGCCCCGAGGGCTTTCACACTGGAGCGGTGCGCTAGCAGGACGGTAAAAAAAGTCCTGCTAGCAGCATCTTCGGAGCGGTGAAGGAGCGGAGTGTATACCACTCCTGCCCATTGAAATCAATGGGACGGCGCAGGTATACCGCCGGCAAAGCGCCTCTGCAGAGGTCGCTTTGCTGTGGTTTTTAACCCTTTCTCGGCCGCTAGCGGGGAGTAAAACTGCCCCGCTAGCGGCCAAATACCGACGGTAAAGCGTCGCTTACAATGGCGGCGCTTTACCGCCGCCTCAGTGTGAAAGCGCCCTAACTGTCACAAACTGACACCAATGCAATAATCCAAAAAAAAAAACTGCTATTGGTGTCACTGTGACAGGGGGGTGAAAAGTGTGCCTAGAGTGTTCTACTGTAATGTGTAGTGTTGGTGCACTTACTTGGATGTCTTCTCTCCTCGGCGCCGGTACGAAAAGACCGACACGAGGAGAGATGACATCACTTCCTCTGCCGCTGTTTACATTACAGCAGCAGAGGAAGATTGTCATTCGTTGGGATCGATCGCGAGGGGGCAGCCACGAATGAGTGGCCTCCCCCTCAGCACGGATCGCTCCCCTAACGATGCCGACTGCCTCGGGCACCGGGGGGGGGTGTGATGCGCCCCCCGCCCGCAGGAGGCAAATCATGTACCAGGTACGTGATTTCGCCTGCCCGTGCCATTCTGCCGCAGTATATCTGCGTTAGGCGGTCGGCAAGTGGTTAATCAGCAGAAAAATGCCAAGTCACTGTGTGAACGAGCTCTTGTATTAATATTCTCTTATAATATACGCACAGTATTTATTATTATTAATTTTATACATCTTCTCTTTTGTAGGCAGACCACCACGTCTGCTAACCAGACTGCCCCTGACACAGCACAGGAGGGGTGGGGGGGAGATCATATGACTTCCCTCACACACACACACAGACGCCGTGCACGCGGGTACGGAGCGCGCTTGGAAGGCGGGAAGCTTCTGAGGAGACACGCCAAGGAAAGCGCGAGCTCGTGGTGTGGCACCAGCCGCCCCGCCCCTCTTCTCCTTCCCGGCGTGCCTTGCGCTGGCCGAGCTACGCCATCTTGTTCCGGCGGTGAGGCAGCGAAGCTCCGTCCTCTGTCTTAGTGTTGGCGATACACGGGCGGACCGGAGCCACTCCCCCCCCTCCCTGTAGAGCCTTCCTTCTCCTCCTCCCCCCCTCATCAGAGCGGGACATGCGGGAGCGGATAGAGCGGCGGTAGCAGCGAGCGAGCAGGACAGACAGTGAGGCGAGGACGGCTGTGAGACACGCAGTGTGTGGTGACCCCTCCTCCTCCTCATCACCTCGCCCCTCACTCAGCGCAGCAGCATGGACGCCGTGAACGCCTTTAACCAGGAGGTGAGGCCCGGGGAGGGGGGGGATTGGGGTGTCGGGGGGGGACTAGGCCGCGGCCCGTGTGTTCATTGCGGCCTATGGGAGGAGGGGAGAGGCCTGAGCCGTACAATGAGGCCTGCAGGCCGCAATGGATGAAGGGACAGACCACACACCTTTGTATAATGCAGAATTTCACAACCTTTGACCCTGGCAGGCATTGGAGATCTGTGCTACACATGTAAACATTAGATAGGGCGCCCTGTGTCTTCTATCTGAAGACAATCTCCTTTGTCTATATTTTGGATAGAGAATGGCAGGGGTACATATATACATATAATTTTTTTTTTTTCTTTTGTGACACCTTAGGGAAGTTTTTAACATTTCATGTCGCTTCCTGTCCTGGTGACACAACAGGAAATGAGAGAAGCCCCTGTTAGGCCTCGTTTTACACCCGCTGTCTGAACACCAATCTGCATTTGGATCTCTTAACCACTTCAGCTTTGGAAGATTTAACCCCCCCCCCCCCTTATGACCAGGCCATTTTCTTTTGCGATACGGCACTTTAACCCCTTGATGCTGACCCTTTAACCACTTAAGGACCAGAAGGTTTAACAACCCCCCCCCCCCTCCATGACCAGGCCATTTTTTATCTCTTTTTGCGATATGGCACTGTTACTTTTAACCCCTTGGCGTCAGCCCTTTAAGGGGGTTTGGCATTTCAGGAAGCGTTGCTTGTGACCGTTGAGATCAGCGGTCACATGATCGTAAAAGTCCAGATCGCAAGGAGCTATCGGGAGCCGCCAGAAGCCGCGCTACCGACACAGTTCTATCAGTCGCACTCCGAAATAATGCCTTTATTGAATGAAGCTTAATCCGTACATCAGAGACACAGGTCCAGATGAAAGCTGATGCGTTTCGCACCGTTACTGGTGCTTAATCATGAGCTATGATTAAGCGCCATTAATGGTGCGAAACGCGGCAGCTATCATCTGGAGTTGTGTGTCTGATGTATGGATTAAGCTTCATTCAATAAAGGCCTTATTTTGGAGTGCGGCCGTCCTAATGCCTTTATTGAATGAAGCTTAATCCATACATCAGACACACAACTCCAGATGATAGCTGCCGCGTTTCGCGCCGTTAATGGCCCTTAATCATAGCTCATGATTAAGCGCCATTAACGGTGCGAAACGCATCAGAAATCTGGACCTGTGTCTCTGATTTATGGATTAAGTTCATTCAATAGACACAGGTCCGGATGAAAGCTGACGCGTTTCGCACCGTTAATGGCGCTTAATCATAGCTCATCTGGAACTGTGTCTCTGATGTATGGAGTAAGCTTCATTCAATAAAGGCATCATTTTGGAGCGCGGCCGTCCTTTCTCCATTTTCTGCCATTTGACTTTGCTGAGCCGGCACCCTTCATCTCCTATATACTAGGACGGTGTGAGCACAAGTGGTAATTACCTTGATTTACAGTTCTATCAGTGCTGACACAATCAAAAATGCGGTGCAAAGACCCGGCCGCATATTTGCATGTGGTCGGCACCTAGGGGTTAACTGACAATGGGGCGCAGTCATGCAACTCTGTACCTGAAAATACAATTTGTCCCCCCCCCCCCCCAAAAAAACAAATAGAGCTTTCTTTTGGTGCTATTTGATCACCCCCGCGGTTTTTATTTTTTGCGCTATAAACAAAAAAAGCATCAATTTTGAAAAAAAAAACATTTTTTTTTTTTTTACTTTCTGCTCTAAAACATTCCTATTTAAAATATCTAAATCAAATTTCTTCATCAATTTAGGCCAATATGTATTCTGCTACATATTTTTGGTAAAAAAAAAAAAAAAAAAGCGTATATTGTAGACGCTATAAATTTTGTGTAAACCAAACTGGTATAGATTTGTTTTTTTGGGTGGGATTGTGGCGGACACTAAGTGACACTTTTTGGGGGCCAGTGATGCCAATACAGTGATTAGTGCTAAAAATATGCACTGTCACTGTATAAATGACACTGGCTGAGAGGGGGTTAACGCCAGGGACGATCAAAGGCGTAACCAGTTTTTTACTACTGTAGGGGAGGTGCTTGTACTGGAAGGCATGGATCGATGTCCCTGCTTATCAGAGACACAGTATCCATGTCTTCTGTACTGACAGAACGGCGATCTGCCTTGTTTACATAGGCAGAACACTGTTCTACCTGTGCACCGAAGTGTCGGCGGACGTCGAGTCTGCTGTACCCGCTAATCAGCTCCTGCTGTGTTTAATCACAGCGACGCACGCCGCAAACCTGGAAATGCAGGATCAGGTACGTGATCCTGCGCAGGAGAGCCGCCTTGCTGTCATATATCTACAGTCGGCAAGCAGTTAAAGCGGGACTTCTCTCTCTGTCAACATTGACTACTTTAAGGCCCCTTTAACACTGGGGCAGGCGGTGTGTCTGTGGTAAAGCGCCGCTATTTTTAGAGGCACTTTGCAGGCGGTATAGCCGCGGTGCCCCATTGATTTCAATGGGCAGGAGTGGTGTATACACCTGCTAGCGCATCGCTCCAGTGTGAAAGCCCCGAGGCTTTCACACTGGAGACACAGCAGCGGCTGTTTCAGGTTGGTTTGCGGGCGCTATTTTTAGCGCAAAAGCGCCTGCAAAAAGACCCGGTGTGAAAGGGGTATTAATCCTCATGCTGCTAGTCTTAGTAACAAAAGTATATCACGTTTACTTGTGTTTGAACTTCACATTTCTTCAGTTCCATCCTGGTTTCCACATCTAGGTAGATGATGTCATACATTTCAGGAGATGAGGAGGGTTTTTCCAAAATAAAGTAGAACTATCAGCAAAATGTTTTCTTTCATTATGTATAGTGCAAGGGAGGGTTATACCCCCTGTCAGTTTATTTTTTGTCCTCTGTGCCCCTTTGCGAAGATTTACCTTCACTTCCGGTTCCATAGGCAAACAAAGTGAGAGGAAATCCCTGCAAATTAAGGGAATTCCTTGGGGACCCCCAGATCACCAGAACTAGTGTCCCTATTGGAAGATTCCCCCACTATTACTTTCCTGGGGACAACCCCAACTATGGGATTTTCTTTTACTTTCAGTGATAATAGTAAACAGGACAAATGGAGAGGGTGAATCTCCTTCACAGGGGCACAGACAGCAATAAAAGCTGACATGTTCTAATCCACCTCCACTTAATTAAAAATAAAAAAATGTTTCCTTTAGGCCCCTTTCATACTTGTGAGACTTGGGACTGCAAAGTCGCATGACAAGTCCTACCCCATGATTTCCAATGAGTACTTTTCATATATGTGCGACTTCAAATTTGTCCCTGTACTACTTTGGTCCAACTTTGATGCGAGTTACATAGGCATTCCCTGAAATCGCGATACAATCGTGGGACTTTAAAGTGGCAGTAGTGTGAAAGGGGCCTTAGTTATACTTTAACCACTTCCCGCCCGGCTTATAGCAGAATGATGGCTGGGCAGTGGTTCTGTTATCCTGACTGGAAGTCTTTCAGGATAACATGCGGGGGTGCGCAGCGCGGCGATCGGTGGTGCTGTGTGTCACTCTGACACATTGCATTTCCGATCGTGGTAAGGAGCCTCTGACGGAGGCTTCTTACCACATGATCAGCTGTGACCAATCACAGCTGATCATTGTGTGAACTAGGAAGTGCCGGTAAATGGCTTTCCTCGGTTCGCGCTAACAGGTCGCTCCAATCAGTGGCGCAGGAGGTTCTGCGCTGATAATCAGCACATTGGTTATCAGCGCAGCCCCCATGAGAGGTACCCATCAGCTGCTAGTCTGTGCCATCTATCAGTGCTGCATATCAGTGTAGCACATCAGTGCCCTTCAGTGAAGGAGAAAACAAAATTTTATAACAGAAATGAAGAAAAACTTTTTTTTTTTTTTTTTCAAAAATGTCACTTTTTTTTTCTTTAGCAAAACATAAAAACCCCAGAGGTGATCAATACCACCAACAGAAAGCTCCATTTGTGGGAAGAAAATTATAAACATTTAGTTAGGGTACAGTGTAGTATGACCGGGCAATTGTCATTCAAAGTGTGACAGCGCTGAAAATTGTCCTGGGCAGGAGGGGGGGGGGGGGGGGGGAGTGCCCCCGGTATTGAAGTGGTTAAAGTGGAACTTTACCAATAACTTAATAAAAACAGTTTAAAATAAGTTACATTCCTGGAATGCCGGGATTGCTAATAGTCACATTTGTGTCCTCAATCAAACTATCAAATGGCTGGTGTCTGATCACATGTGTAGCACCATAGCAGTTGCAGATCAAACAGAGGCAGCTTCCTTGGGTGTAAACAAACTCAGCAGGGCCTAAAAATAGAGAGCAACTGAGCATGTGCCGGATAGAATGAGACAGTGTATTACTGGCTTTTATACAGCATAGGTACTTAGTTTTAATGTTTTAAATAGCTATACCTGCAAAAGGGGCCTACATGAAGTGATTTATCAGGACTTAATTATCTGACTAAAGTTCCGCTTTAAGCACATCCTCGCATGCCTGAGCCAAGAGTAGATGAATTCCAGGAAGTAAATGCTACATGAATCATCTGCACTTACTCAAGATTGCCACGGCCAGAAATGCTAGGAGGGTGTTTTGTAAAGTGATTTCTCGGCAAAAAAAAGCATAGAGAAATAAATGAATGGATCAGGGAGTTTGCTTTGAATATTAAATATAAATTAATTAGTGTTTTTGGTTTGTATAGCTCAGCTGCAGTTTACCTCAGCTTTAAAGCGGTATTAATTCCAAAAGCAAACCTTTATTATATTGCAGCTTACCGATTCGTAGATGTGATGGCTGCATTTGTTTCCATTTTTAAGCATTCTCTTTTCACATGGTGATCTAGCCAGCAAGTCTGTTTTTCAAAAGAACAAGCTGTCTTCCAGGTGTATCAGTTTACAGAGATGAGACAAACAATGATCAGCTTTTATATATGTAAAAGGCTTTATCCCAAAAGGAAAGAACTATGTGTTGTAACTGATGATCAAGTGTGAGTTGGAGTTCAGCGTCAGTTTGTTAGATTTTGCTTACAATTGTAGCAGAACACACCTGGCTCAGTGCCTGAGTTTAGTCCCCGAGCTTCTTTGCCATGCCAAACACACACAGGGCTATTCACTCAAATGGGTCATGCTCAGTTTATGGTATCACCATTGTTCCGTAATTCCTGCATCGGCCACGGCATGTGCATACCAAGGGCTGTGGCCTGTACAGAAAAGGTGGAGAAGTGAGGGGTGGTAAAAACAATGAACAGCAGCTTTTTTTCCCACTCCCCTAATCTCAAATGACAAAAGGGCTAAACAAATAATTGATAAGGAAAATTCTTGAACATTTTTTATCGGTTAGTTGGCCTGCATATAGAATGCATTTCTGTGTTGTTTGCGATGTCCGTGTACACATTGCAGCACATATACATATACAGCTCAGTACAATGTTCATACATGTCAGTAAGTACTTGTGAATGTGTGAGGAGAAATGCCTCGTGGGACATGTAATCCTGGCCAGGATATGGAGGTGATGTAAAGGCTCTGTGCAGGGAAGATCCGCATCTGAACCCAGAGAAACTGGAGACAAATGGTTGTAAGCCCTTACATATACCCACTGAAGTGACTGGCCTCAGGTGATACAGAGATGACACGATTCCTCCTACATAAGTTGTACCTGTTTATCTGCTGTCAATTTTTCTCTGCATCCGTTCAAAGTCCAGAATTGTCTAAGCTGTCAGAAAATAGGGGGCGGAGAGCTGAAGTTACTCTGCAGAGCTCAGTGAGGAGAGCTCTGAGAGCTGATTGGTGGGAAGGGTCACACCCCCTTCACATGTGAACAGAGCTGAGGCTGTTGATCAGAGGGCGCTTCCTTCCCTGTCACCTTTTTTTTTTTTCTTTCGGTGACAGGGAAAACTGGTCAGAAATGATTCATGCTGATAGCAGTGGAATAAAACACAGAAATTACACTTACTGCTCTTAATTGAGACAAGTACACACTATAGAGTAATATGCTTTGCTCATATTTCATGTCTGAGGTTTACAACAGCTTTAAGGCATTACAATGAAATTTTAAAATACATTTACCAGTATTGTGTACTCTATCCATGCAAAAAAGTCTCATCCTTTAGTACTACTTTTAATATAAAAAGATTTATATCCCTTTTTACGTAACTTCATGTCTGACTCGTTGAAATACCCTGTATTGCCTATTTCTGGGTTTATTATTATTATACAGTATGTGTGTATGAAATATATACAGTATCTCACAAAGTAAGTACACCCCTCACATTTGTAAATATTTTATTATCTCTTCATGTGACTACACTAAAGAAATGACACTTTGCTATAATGTAAAGTAGTGAGTGTACAGCTTGCATAACAGTGTAAATTTTCTGTTTCCTCAAAATAACTCAACACACAGCCATTAATGTCTAAACTGCTGGCAACAAAAGTGAGTACACCCCTAAGTGAAAATGTCCAAATTTGGCCCAATTAGTCATTTTCCCTCCCTGGTGTCATGTGACTCGTTAGCGTTACAAGGTCTCAGGTGTGAATGGGGAGCAGGTGTGTTAAATTTGGTGTTATCGCTCTCACTCTCTCATACTGGTCACTGGAAGTTCAACATGGCACCTCTTGGCATAGAACTCTGCGAGGATCTGAAAAAAAGAATTGTTGCTCTACATAAAGATGGCCTAGGCTATAAGAAGGTTGCCAAGACCCTGAAACTGAGCTGCAGCACGGTGGCCAAGACCATACACCAGTTTAACAGGACAGGTTCCACTCAAACAACCCCCCCCCCCAAACCGCATATGTAAACCTATCCACTAAGCCCCGAAATGTTAGATGGGTAGCCGGATGGAGGAATGCAGTGTGTTGTCTGTTCAATAAATATGGTTGAATCTTAGATGCCATTGGTGTGTGTGGCCCATTTTGTTTGTGTTGAAGACCTGCATGGAACATGAGCAGGCTCCTATGCTCTGCCATGGGACTGTGGAGGGTACAGGCAGTATAGAAGCAGTGAGATGTACAGTGATTGTCCAGCCTGAAAGTGCTAATGGTCCCCTAGACCAGCCTTTTTCAACCAGGGTGACTTCAGGTTTCTTCAGGGGGGCCTTAAAATTGTATACAAGTCAGCGGGTGGATGAAGCCTGCCTTTTAGTTGCACAAAGCCAAAGGTTTTCATTGTGGACCCATTACAAACTTCTAGCTGTTTGTATCCTAACAAACAATGATGTTATCGGGCCCCTGCACAGCATCTGTGTTTGACCCTCCCCTGCCACACTGTCAGCACTGGGGTCACATTAGCTGAGGGAGAAGAGAAACATTGGAATACTAGTCAGTACCAGTGTTCAAAGGTGTATTTGCCTTGGAAGAATAAATTACCTCTAACATTGGGTGTTCTATATATGTTGCTGCATTATGTAAAACCATATGATTTTTACATTTTACAATGGGGTCTCGATTGCATATTTTGAGGGGTGCCTCAACTGAAAAAGTTGAAACGCTGCCATAGATTTACAGCATATAAAAGAGAAGCTATAAATTCATATTCAATATATAAATTCAAGCTTTATACTTGCATAGGTGGAGGCAGCATGGGTCCGATGCTGCATCTGTCCCCCGGCACTGAGAACCGAGCGATCAAACCTCGCCAATCGCTCTGTTTTCAGATCTCTGTGAGCAGAGAGTTGTAGACTGTCTTTCAGTCACAGCTCTCTGCTTTGCTCCCTCTTTGGAGCTCTGGGCTGCCGAGGGGGTGGGGGTGGCCAGCTCAGGCCCTCAGGGGCTTGCTGAGGCGTCTGGCAGTTCAGGCAACTGGCGGATCCAGACTCTATTGTCGCGATGATGCAGAGCCTGGACTGACATTGGTGATTTCAGCAGACAGCGGACTTCAGCCCGCTCTCTGCTGAAAACGGGTCACAGGAGTGCAAAACGAACTGCTCTCCTGTGATCCATAGAAGTCCAGCCAAACAAGCTTTGGCTGGACTTCTCCTTTAATCCTTGCAGTGCAGGAACAGTTCTACTGCAAGGGAGGATTTTTCTTCTGGGAGAGGTTCCTCTGTCTGGTCTCATACTAATGACTTTGTTGAGCGATACTAGTGCCAGGGCAATGCAGCCACCATTGTGCAGGAGAGCAAGACACTCCTTTTAATTAAAAAACAAAACAAAACAACCCCCCCCCCCCCCCCCCCTAGCAACCGCTGTTGTAACTCTTATTGAAAATGTGCTTGTTCACACTGTCCATTGATCTGCATAGATAAATGCAAGGGCACATAGAGAACAATGTCGTCAAAGTGCATGCAGGCTGGAGGGAACAAGGCTAAAAGGTGGTCAGCTTGGTTTGTTCAAGTAGCACAAATGAGCTTTGCTGTGAATTTCTGAGCAATACTGATATTGTAATTGTTTGTTTGAAATGTTTCTCATGCTGGCTTTCCAGGGACTTTATCAACCCATTGATGATACATCATCCAACTAGAACACCAAATGGACACACATTGCAGCCCACTCAATTGTTTGAAGCACTTTGTTGCTCCCTGTGTGCTGCTGGGGCGTGTCCCTTCCTGTCCTCCCTTGGAGACACAACAGAATGTAATTGAATATCTCCCCAAAGTGAAGGGAAATCTCCATGTAGGCACTGGCCACTGAAACAAGACTCTGTTTTAAAGTTTTCACCTCACCTGTCGTGGTGACGGCTATAAAATTTTGAGTTAAAATGTATAAAAATGATGCAAGGTGCAATGACAAAAGCTACTGCAACCAAAAAATGTGTTCACACCAATAAAACTAAACCAATAATGTGTTATTGCTCCGCTTCAATGCGGTCAAACTTTAAAATGCTTCAAGATAAATCCGTGATCAATAAATTGGCAACATAAAAAAATAATGTATATTAACTCCCCTAAAGGGGCTCAAACTGACTAAAATATATAAATAATCATTCATGTGATAAGTGCAAAATACAGTACCTGCATAACAACCAGCTGTATTATACTGTGAAGAAATCTATAGTATATAAATTGTTTGTTATAGATATATATATTCTCGCCAATAAAGGGGAAACTTTCCCAAAAGTCCAAAGAAAGTGATTATTCTTAATAATAATCCACATGTAAGAGATTAGAAACGTAAAGGCAGTGACATTAGTTGGCCTTTCAGACTCATCTTGGCGGTTATAAGGAAATGGAGCCTTTGAAGGACCCTGAACACAGACCATGTGTGTCCAGGGATGGCGCTTCTGAGGTTCTGGCTGCAGCTATTCCACCAGTTTGTTTCTATAGCACAGAGTGCAGCTGTGTATAGAGGTGGCATTTAACCCCCTCTGTATGCAGCAATATCTGCCCATCTGAATATAGCTTTTGTTTCTGTTCTGACGGCAATTTAAAAATGTTGGATTTGCCCTCAGTTTCTTTCCGACTCTTATCTTAAACAGAGCAAATGGAGAACCTTTTATTAACCCTTTCAGGTTTGAATTAGTCAGTCAAGATTTTTTTTTCCCTCCTGGTTTTTTATTACTCTTTGGGCATAAAAGTAAAAAAAAATTTCTAATTTAAATTTTTTTGAACATTCATTTTCCAAGTTTTTCACATGTCCACTTGAGTGGACTGCAAGCGTTTTTAGTCTTTAACTGAAAAAAACTATTTGGATTGTATTTGCCCTACTAGCCTTTTAGGCCTTTCTATCATGCTCTGCACTTGAGCGCTACAAAATAAAAAACGATAATTATTAGTCCTCATGCACGTTTGATGTTTATGTTGTTGTTCCCGGGGGTATCTGGTGTTTTTTTTGCCTCTATAAAAAAAACCCTGCATTTTATTCTATGTTTCCATGCATATGTAAGTATTTAGGTGAGTTTTTAGAGGCAAGGGGAGTCTAGAGGCAGAAAAAAAATCCATTGCTAGCACATCCAGGAGATGCCACGTTTTCACACCAAACCCACTTGACGTGTGTAACACACATTAACACCAGGCGCGTTTTTAGCTCTTGAGAATCAATTCATTTCAATGGCCAGAATATATTATTACACGTTTACAACTGTCAAGCCTTTTTTAAGCCAAAATGCTGCTGCAAGGAGGAAAGGTGTCTACGAGAGCTTGCAAAAAATCCTGTGTGCATGGGGCCTTACATAATGGAACTTATCTGCACAAAATGATTTGTTACAAAAACTTCATATTACATTCTGATAGCATAAATATATGGATTTACTGCAGATGTATTATTTTTCAATAAAAACAAAGTCTCTTAGTAATGGTCAGTGCAGCTTGCATGTTTTGTCACTTTTTTTGCACCTGGCAAAAGGCATGTGTTTGTTTTTGTTCCCCCCCCAGAGTTTGGAGTGGCATTAACAATGGCACTGAAAGCATGGAAGTTTATTTTGGGTGTATAAAGGAGGCCATACACTTTACAATTTAATTATAGAATCTACACAACTATATAATGGTACAAACCTAGCTATCCAGTCAGGCTCTTGGACTACTTGGTTAATGGTAGATCTAAAGTAGATTGTACAACCCCAATTCTAAAAAAAAGTTGGGCAGCTGTGTAATAATATCTACATTTAAAAAAAACAGCAATGATTTTCAAATCTTATGCACCTGTATTTAGTTCACAATAGAAAATATAGAGGGATCCCTCATAGGCATGCAAAAAAGAGATCTGCTTGTAACCTGGCCACCCTGCAGTTAAAATCACTAATTTTTATGTTTAGAACACTTGCATGTAAAAATTTGCCAGCTGTTGATTGGGCTGCCACGTGAATCCTGCTATTGTTGGGATCCTCTCTCAGATTGGTGTTTGGCTCTGCCCTGTCAGCTGATAATGGGCAATTTCCTGTTGTCAGCTGACTCTGGGTCACAGGAAAACACAAGCTTTGGACCTTGCTTCCCTTTTAATTTGGTCTGAGGTGCACCCTTGGAGCTGTATACCTTCTTTTTTTTTTTCTTTTTTTTTGTCCTGTATTTTAGTAAGGAGGCTCCTTAGTGAAGTGAATACTGGAATACTGGCACGGTAATAAAATGTCCAACTGTCCATGTAGATTGCTGTAAGAATTTGGTTTTATGTTATGCATAGTATTGGCGCAGATACCCATTACTAATAAATATCAGATTTTCCATTTGTTAAATGAGTTTCCTAATCTTATCTGCCAAAAAACCCTTTTGCATATTTTGATCTCAGCATGCAGAACAGATCTTGATCTGTGCTATTCATAGCATTATGCGCACTGTATCTGGTTTGTTGGGTGGGTATTGTTAATTTTTGTTCAACTGCTTAACTTTCTATGCAGGCCTCATTCTGGAATCCACGCACACCGAGAGGTTCATTTGCTATAGAGTTCATTGGACTTTACCAAGCTTGCTTAATATGAGCAAAGTACAGTAATCTTTAGCACACAAATTTTATGTTGAATAAACTGACCAGTTGTCGCAAGCTACTGAATGTGTCATAACCCATTGTGGGTTTTTTTTTTTTTTTTTGTGCTGTTACTGAAAGCCCACATGAACAGAACCACTAGCCTTATTGTAATACTGCAGGTATCGGAACCGGACACAATGAAGTTCAAAAAGTTTCATGACCTTTCCTGTATACTTATGCTTTTTATGCTTTTTATGCTTTTTTTGTGTCCATTGCCGCCAGTCCTGGCTCCGCATTGTTCATTCACACTCAGAGCGTGGCTCTACCCCGCTCCCTCCTCGTTGGCTCACTGGCTGTGATTGACAGTGGCAGGAGCCAATGGCTCACACTGCTGTGTGAGCCAATGAGGAGAGCGAAACCCAGGGGAGCCTCTGCTTTCATGCACAGTACTGGATTGAGATGGGGCTCAGGTAATTTTAAGGGGGGAAGCTGCACCCAGGCTTTTTTTTTTTTAACATCTTAATGCACAGTATGGATTAAGGTAATAAAAACCTTCTAACGTTAGAACTATTTTAAGCTGCATTTTTTAAATAGTCTGCACTGTTTACCCTCAACATTTTCTAAGCATTCATTACTGCAAACTGGAAGTCGGTGTAGAGTGCTTATAATTTTCACCCCTTTATGTGTAAGGACTGTTTGCAACACTTGAGTGAGGATTGGGCTGTTTAGAGGTACCATAGTGGGTGGGTGGGTGAGAGATTTTGGTCCTTGTACCCCTAACACAGGCCTGGATTCTCACTAACAGCTAGGAGCCAGCACTGTGCACCATGCCAATTAAAATAGGTGTGTGGCATTGTTAAGGCTCCTTTCACACTGAGGAATTTTTCAAACACTTTTTTTTTTCATAGAAACCTGAAAAGCTCAAGAAAAATGCTTCCCTTTTTTAAAATCAATAAATGTTTTCACACTGAGGCAGGGTGCTTTTGTGGCAGTGGAAAAAAAATTCTGCTTGCAGTATCTTAGGAGCAGGTTTGGGGAGCTAAAAAAAAAAATGCACCAAAAAACGCTCTGTTGAAATGAATGGGAACCGCCTCAAATGCCCCCACTAAACATTTTTGTGTAGTTTTTTTGAGTCGCATGCCCTTTTAAAAACTGCACTGAAAGTGCTCCGTTAACGCATAGGCGTTTTACTGGTAGGTTTAAAGTGAAGTATGAAAGTGCCCTAATAACCCTGGAGGATGCTCAGACTAGTGCATATTGAAGAGACTGCCCTTAAAGCGGAGTTCCACCCGTTTTTTTAGTTTATTAAAAGTCAGTAAGGAAAGCGCAATTGGGACAGGAAGTCCCACAAAAAATAAGGTACACACTCCCCCCTCCCCAAAAAATGACATGCCTAATGTGGCATGTCAGGGGGCGAGGAACTCCCCTTTAAAGATCCCACCTTTCTGGCCTCTGTGAAATCTCACCAGTGGGTCTCGGTGCTTCTGGCATGTGTCCAAAACAGCAATCCAAAAAAACTCTGGGCACTCAAGCCATGTCACCCTTCTTTATTTAATCGTAAGTTCCAAAGGCTGATAACGCAGTACATGCAGGAAATGAAAAAGCGTGGGCTTTGCACGAAAAACTTTCATTGGCTAGTTTTGTTTATTGCCTTTTGGAATTTGCTTACTTAATAAACGAAAATACTTTTTATTTATAAAAATATATATATACCTTTTTATACCTGTAGCCTGTTGTACTCTGAATGCAGTCTTGTCTTTGTATACTGCTTAGTACAATTCTTGTAAACTTTTCTCGTTTAAAAAAAAAATGGTGACCTGCCGTGAGTGGTCTGTATTTTGTTTACATGGATTGCTGCACTATACTACTTATGTATGTCTCTTAATGTTCTATATGTCAGTGGGTACATATTGTAATCTGTTTATGAGCTAATTTACTTACAATTAGACTGTCATTTTAAAGCGGTTGTATACCCGCTGAAATATTTTTTTTTTTTTTTTTTTTACCCCTGTAAAGCAAAAGGCATAATGAGCTAGCTTGCACCGCATGCGTGCGGGAGATTTCTTACCCGTCAAGGTCCGGCAGTTGCCGGGCCTTCAGCCGAGAATCCACTGTGCGCATGCGCCGCAGCAGTCAGCGGCTCATAGCAAGGGGAATATTTCTTAAACCGTACAGGTTTAGGAGATTTTTTTTTTTTACCTACAGGTAAGCCTTATTATAGGCTTACCTGTAGGTAAAAGTTAAAAAAAAGACTATACAACCACTTTAATTTTGTGTGTGGTGGATAAAAACAATGTATCAATTGTGTTTAGGAAAAGGGGGCTAGGATTATCGCATGCTAAATCATTCGGTTGTAAAACACATTAACCAATTCACAGCTGGCTATATTAGTTTCACACAAACAGCAGGGTGATAATTAGCAGATTATCCTCCTTTTAGGAGGTGATCTGTAAATATCTTAAACTTGCACAAATAATGAAAAATAACTAATCTGCCTATTTGATGCATAAAATCTGGTTCTGGCTCACACATACTCATCAATGATTCCGGACCATGTCAACACACACACGCTATGTAATCTGCCCTTGCAGTGCTGGGTCGTTTTTCAGCAGCTGGTGCCAGATCCGATCTCCTGGATTACAGTGCAGCCCCTCACGGGTTTCCAAACTCTGCGCACAGCTATTACATTGCCGATTACAGCTCAACATACAGAATGTTTTTTTTTTTTTTTTCTATTGCAACCTTGCGACTAGGAATTGACCAGCCCTGGCGTAATGTGCTCAATTCAGAGATAGGTTGCCTTGAAATGTATTCATACTCCTTTGTAATTTTCCACATTTTGTCATGTTGCAACTAAAAACATAAATGGATTTTATTTGATAGATCAACACAAAGTGGCACATAATTGTGAAATGAAAATTTTTTTTTTTTTTACAAATCTGAGAAGTGTTGCGTGCATTTGTATTCAGCCCCACTGAGTCAATACTTGCAGCTGTAATTGCAGCGAAAGGTGGTTCTACAAGTCTTTTGGGGTATGTCTCTACCAGCTTTGCACATCTAGAGTGAAGGTCTGTCAGATTGGATGGAGAGTGTCTGTAAACAAAAATGTCAATGTCTTGCCACAGATTCACAATTGGATTTAGGTCTGGACCTTGACTGGGCCATTCTAGCACATGAGTATGTTTTGAGCTAAACCATTCCTTTGTAGCTCTGGCTGTATGTTTTAAGGTTGCCCTCCTGTAAGTTGAACCCGGTCTCAAGTCTTTTGCAGACTAACAGGTTTTCTTTTAAGATTGCCCTGTATTTGGCTCCATCCATCTTCCCATCAACTCTGACCAGCTTCCCTGTCCCTTCTGAAGAAAAGCATCCCTACAACAAGATGCTGCCACCACTTTGTTTCATGGTGGGGATGGTGTGTTCAGGGTGATGTGCAGTCTGTTTTCTGCCACACATAGCGTTTTGCTTTTTAGGCCATAAGGTTCAAAAGAGCACCTTCTTCCACATATTTGCTGTGTTCCCCACATGGCTTCTTGCAAACTGTATTTCTTTCAACAATGGCTTTTTTGTTGCCACTCTTCCATAAAGGACAAATTTGTTGTCCTGTGGACAGATTCTCCCAACTGAGCTGTGGAAGTCTGCAGCTCCTCCAGAGTTACCATGGGCCTCTTTGCTGCTTCTCTGATTAATGCTCTCCTTGCCCAGCCTGTCAGTTTAGGCGCCCATTTCTTGGTAGGTTTGCAGTTTGTGCCATACTCTTTCCATTTTCGGATGATGGATTGAGCAGTGCTCCGTGAAATGTTCAAAGCTTAGGATATTTTTTATAACCTAACCCTACTTTAAACTTCTCCAACTTTATCCCTGACCTGTCTGGTGTGTTCTTTGGCCTTCATGATTCTGTTTGTTCAATAAGGTTCTCTAACAAACCTGAGGCCTTCACAGAACAGCTGTATTTATACTGAGATTAAGTTGCACACAGGCAGACTCTGTTTACTAATTAGGTGACTTCTGAAGGCAGTTGGTTACATTGGAATTTGGTTAGGGGTATCAGCAGAGGCGTAGCTTGAAGCTTGTGGGCCCCCCGATGCAATGCAGTCATTCCTTTTACACACAGTCTATCAGCCTCCACAGGGTGTATCTGGCTTTTATGGTGCCCTTCTGACCTGTGAAATCCCCCTGGTCGGAACGGCGGTGTAGTTGCAGTAGGCAGATACACCCTGTGCAGATCGTAGCTTACTGGTTGTGTTGTAAAGGAATGTGGTTTCAGCCCTGTGGAGGAGGAACAGTACAGAGTGCTGTACTGGGAAAGAAGCTCAGCAGTGGGGCATAGCATCCAGGGTGGAGGGTGTGGTCAGGGGACTTTGGGGCGAGGGGGAGTGCAACTTAGATCAGGGGGGGGGGGGCAAAGCGAAATCTGGAGCCTGCAGCCCCTCAGGAGGTGTTAAGGGATTCGTTTTAGCAATTTCTGAAGGTTTCTCTGTCAGTGTTGGCAGGTGTTGGGGGAAGGTCACCTCTGTCTTTTTTCTCCGGATGTCAGGGAAGTGAGGTAAGCAGACATCCCTGGGATTGGAGGGGAAAGAGTACAGAGAATCCCAGTTAGTGACTAGAAGACACAGCATCTTACCTCACTGGTGACATCGGTCCCATTGTGGCTACAGGATGGCACTCTCCTCTTAACTCTGTTACCATTCCATGTTGCCAGCACATAGCACAGACACTTCACCATCCTGGGCTGTTCTCACCCCGTGCTCCTCTCTATTCAGAAAAAGGCTCACAGCTTCTCCCCAGCCAATGAGAACAGAGGGGTGTGGGCTGTGGAAGGCAAAGTGGAAGCCCAGTACTGGAGCGTGGCTGTGGGGCCCTAGGGCATATTGGAGCTGGACTTTGTGGAAGATATGATATGACAGGGAGGCTGCAGGGGCCCCCTGAAGCTAGGGACAGGGTTGCGATTGTGACCCCTGCAACCCCTTGTGCTACGCCCATGGGTATCAGAGTAAAGGGGACTGAATACAAATGCACGCCACACTTTTCAGATGTTTATTCGTGAAAAATGTTGACAACCATTTTATCCTTTTCCTTTCACGTCACAATTATGTGCCACTTTGTGTTGGTATAGCACATAAAATCACAATGAAATACATTTTACGTTTTTGGTTGTAACATGACAAATGTGGAAAGTTTCAGGGGGTATGAATACTTTTTTCAGGGCACTGTAATTTAAATTGTGTTTTTTTGTTTTTTTTTGGTGGTATTTACCTCCCATTTGATATTTTACTTCGGTGAATCTGCTTTTATCTCATGCTATATTTAAAATTAAAATACAGAAAAAACACATAGCATGCAATATCTGTTAGTAAATTGACCCCTTATTCTGTTAGAAGCACACTAGGTATGCACTGTCTGAAAGGGAACCTGTACTGTATTTGCATGTAGCAAATTCAAAGTAAACTTCGTACTCCTGATTTGCATACTTATTTTAGATTAGTATTTATGCCTTGATGAATCCGCACTACAGCTGGGCACGTTTTTAGTAGTTGAGGTCAACAAGGCAGCATACATATTTACTTATTTTGAATTTTTCTAAAGTCCAGGATATCCCCAAAGTAAACCTTTTGCCCACACTATACACTTAAGCCCTGTACACACAATGAGATTATCGGACGAATGATCGTCCTTTTTTTTTTTTTTTTTTTTTTTTTTTTTTTTGCATGTTAATCTCAGATTAAATCTGACGAGTTTACTTAAGTCAAAAAAATTCCCGTTTGACAGAAAAAAAATTCGGAAGTGATGTCATGTGTTGTAATGCATTTGTATTACATTTTCGAAACAATAGCTGTACTGGTAAAACGAAAATCGTATGATCTGGCATCGTACGAAAAATATTTTTGTGCATGTCCGATAGAATAATATCGGATGAACTGTCATGATCGGCTCTCGAAAGCTCTGTACTAACGATATGATTATCGTACGATTTTCTGATCGTGTGTACAGGGGGATTAGGGATTTACATATTCTAATCAAAAGTTTTAAAACAAGTCATCTTTGTTGTGGGGACATTTTATCTCAAAAGCACCTAAATCAGTTATCCCAGTTATATTCTGTGGCACCAGAAACTTAGCAGTGTGCATGCAGGTCTCTTCAAAGCTATAGGAAAATCTCTGAAACTTGACTTGAGAGTTTGTTGCACAAGTGTAAATAAGCTTCGTGCACATCCTGGAGCTCACATCCGTGCATGTCTGGGGTACAAATCAGCACACAGACTGTACATACACACAAGAATACAATGTGGGATGCACATGGCTATCTGCAGCAGATTGCCTGTTGATTTGAACGGTCTTCCCTACACAGAACACCTGTACATCGCGGGCGGCTGAAATTGGCCTTTCATATGTGTACTAATCGTTTTTCATGTGTGAATGAGACCTAAATGTTTCTGGTGCAAATCATCCTCCAAACAGTGCTCACTCTTTTTAGTGCTGTAAAGCATGTATTCTACCGACTTGTCCTATTTAAAGTAGAACTACAGGCAAACGGCTAAATACATGAGGAAAAAACACATGCTTACTGTTTTACCTGCCTAAGAATTGTTTTTTTGGCTAGCCTTTCTGATAGTCTAGACTCTGGAGCAGTGGTCATCAAACCTATCCTCAGGGCCCACTAACAGGCCAGGTTTGCAAGATAACTGAAATTCATCACAGGTGATATCATTTGCTGCTCAGTGATTTGCAGTATTCTAGTCTGCATCTCCCCAACGTAATACATAAAACCTGGCCTGTTAGTGGGCCCTGAGGACAGGGTTGATGACCACTGCTCTAGAGGATTGTTTGCTACTTCCTGTTTTAGCATTGCTGTTTTTTTAGGTTGGCTACCTGCTCACTGGGCAGATGTGATCATGCCAGTTCACTGTATGGGGGGGGTCATAGGTCATCGTTCACTGATCTCCTCTAGGCTGGATGAATCTAAACTGAACCAAAGTCTACTTTTTAACTTGTATCTAGTATCTTGTACTAGTAAGCCTGTGGGTACAGTGAATATCTAAACGTACACAGTTTAGGAGATATTCACGCGGGATGCAGTCGGTGACCTCATCGAATGCACTCTGAAATTTTTTCCGGGGGGGGGGGGGGGGGGGGGTTACTACCGCTTTTAGCATTTCTAGGCTTAAAGTGGACAAATCCTGATTGCAGCATATTGGGAACAATCTATCCCTGATCTGCATTGGGCTGTGGGAAGAAGAGGCATTGATGGCCCCATAGACTCCTGTTTATTCCATAAAGAATCTGTGCTTTTGTGGTCAAAAAGCTAAAAGCTTTTTTCCGAGCTACCATCACATGGCCACGCTGACCAGTGACTCCTAGCTGTTAGCATTATGGTGCTACACAGCCTCTGGGGACCTGTAGTGAAGTGCCTGGCCCATTACACCATCTGGTGTGGGTGTTTAAAAGATGTCATTTTAAAGCAGCTAAGTGCAGTGGGGAGGGAGGAGGGTTTTGAGTGCTCACCATTTTATTTCTTAAGAAAAGACAAACCTATCCTTTTTAAAATGGGTACATCTTCCACCGGTACAGTAAGCATATTGTTAAAGGACCCAGATGATAAGCGGTTTGAAGGCTTTTCAACTATCCTATTGTTTCTGGCGGGTTCTACATTATCAATGTGTGATTGGTCAATGTTCCTTAAGGTATCTTCTGCTGCGTAGGGGTGTTGAATTTAATCGCAGCATCGATGCATTCCGATTCTGCCATCCGTGATTCGGTATCAATGCTGCGACCAAAATCGTTTTTTGGATGACTTCATCCGCGCTGTGCCTTGCCACTCTGAACTGAGCCGTGGGCATTAGCCGGCGAAAGGCGCTGTGCCCCGCCTCTGCAAACTGAGCCGAAGTGAGCTGTGGGCGCTAGCTGCGCCCTCTTTTCCTACCACCCACTGATGTCATCCCCAGCCTCACAACAGGCTTCTGCGGGCAGCGGGAAACCAGTGCACGCTCTGTCATCATCATCATCAGGTACTTAAGTCAGACACTCAGTTTATATCTGCACCATTATGTGCAAATTTGCCAAATTATGACCGATTGACCGTAATAAAAATGATAAACTTGATGGTGGACCTAAGCATTAAACTGACCATACCATTTCATTATTGTTTGTCTTATTGTCTTGGTGATTTGATTCACATCGCAACTTCATTGATACAACAAAAAAAACTTTTACTTTTTTTTTTTTTTTTTTCTTTTGTATCAATGAAGTTGTGATGTGAATCAATCACCAAGACAATAAGACATACATAAACCATAATTATTGAAATGGCATACATTGACGTTATGGGGACATTGTCTGCAGTCTCTCTGAACCATCTCCTCATATTTTGGGGAAGCCTGGAGCACTTCTTTAAGTTGTCTGCTGTATTTAGACTTTGCTACATGCAGAGTGTGTGTTTTGTGTGGGTGTTTTTGTTTTTTTTAAGAACCGATAAAATGGTGCATGGGCAGTAATCGTGATGCATCATGGAATCGAATCGTTGACAGATAATCGAATTGTGAGACCAGTGAAGATGCGCGCCTTTACTGCTGCGTTTAATCCCTTATTGAATGCATGGAGAAGATGACTGTAGCCTTAAACGTGTTTGAAATTGTTATGGTTTGCTTGAAGCCTCTCTCCCTTTCTACATCTATCTTATGCCAATAGATAGGGTGGATTAGATTTAAATCGCTAGTAAAAATGCTTGATTCAAATCAACTCTATTTTAAATTAAGTGGTAGAACAAATGTCACCTCTGTCCCGCAGCGGCTCCTCCTCTGACCCGCTGTTAACTCACCGACAGTCCCATTTACTTTAATGGGACAGCTGGTGATGTGGCAGTGACACAACAAGGTGAGGAACGTGGGGGCAGCAGGTGAGTGGATGCCCGCTAACAGGTGCTGCAATGATGGATCTGAAATGACAGGTGCTCTTTAAATGTAAGGTCTCATTATTGCTGGTAGTTAGAATCTTTATCATTGGCAAACAAAATGAAGGTTTCCTATTTAGAATAATAAGCTGTCAGGTTAGTAAACATTTCCAAACTGGGCCTCTTTTACAGCCTGCTACCATTTTGCTCCTCAAAGGAGGAATAAAGCACTTCAAGCTGAGCAGAAAGATCACAAGGTTTATACGCTGCTTAGGTTTCACTTTCATTTTTACTGCTTGCCCTTCCTCCTCACTCGGAGTCTGGTACAGATGCATCTCTCTTCAAGCAATCTGTAGTTTGTACTGTACATAGATTTGCAAAACAATGGGATAAAGGAATATTCCTGAACTTTGTTTTATCTCATGGTTGCTGTGAAATTGTGTGAATGCATCATTGCAGTGCTTGGATTCATTGAATGAGTTTACTAAAAATGTAAATATTGCAGAATATACAGCCTCATGCTATATAACTAAGCTCCATTTCATGCTAAATAAACCAAATTAATAATGTATCTTAAATAGAAAACTCTTTGGATAGATTTTTAACCCCAAAAGCATTTTATTAAAACAAATTTGGATAGAAATCAAAAAAGTTTGATATTTATTTTTTTTAATTATTTTTAATCCACCCTGATACATATGCATAGGGCATGTCTGACAAAACTGCTAGACGCTGTAACCTTTTGTGCATAAAGTGTTTTTTGATCTGTGTGGCCTTTTGAGGGATGTCTTTTCAGACTGGCTCTTGATAATTTCAGAGGATGCTACTGTTGGCTGATTCTTCCCCAGCAGAGAAGGCCTAGAGAACAGATTCTGTGTCTAGTCAAGCCCCCTTTCTCCAATCCTTCCATCTCCATGCTGAAACTCCATAAACTTTGACTTTCAGTCCACCTACAAGGTCCGGCACCCAGTCTGTTGAATCTTTAGATTCCTTGATGTAAAGATGTGCCCTCACTTTCTACAGTAATATCCATACAACTGACATTTTGCAGAATGAGTCAGCAGTAGCAACTTTCATGATTCCCTCAGGAAAGGTTTCTTTAATATATACATGCCAAATGTGTAAGTATTGAACTAAAATTCAGAGGTCTGTTCGGTATCCCATTAAAGTGGTAGTAAATTCTGAAGGAAGGGTATACTTGCGCTGTTTCTTCAGAGCTGTGGGCCGACGTACAGCATCCTCCTTCCTCTGTATTACATACAAAAGAAAACGTTTATTAAACTGCACCTTAGGAATTCTTAGATGTGATGGCTGCCTTACAGTGTGGAATGGAGGCACATCCATCCTAGTGTTCTTTGTCTTGTATGGGAGGACAGCCTGCCTGTAAGACTTGCTCTAACACGAAATGTCCCCCTGCAGTCTGCAGCCCCAGCTCTCTAAGCCACTTGTGCAGTTGAGATCAGAGGGCATGTGATCAAAGAAATTGTAATTATTATATATTCTACACACACGCATGCTTTTTTTACCTTGCATTTCTGGTCTAAGCTGAATAGGTTGCTTCACAAGGTACGGTTTCACATATACTTTAGGCATCCATAATTCATGTAGTGTTGCTAGAGCTAGTATCTGTGCTTTGCTAAAATATAAAGGCTAGCTATGTAGCTGTGCAAATGTGACCACCTTTTCAAGTACATTCTGCCTAAGTTTTGAGGTTCTTGTTAATTTCTTGGCAGGTCATTCTAACCTTGCTCTAAGATGCCTTGACCTCTTTTTTGCATTTCAATTGTCTTGCAGGGGCAAAAAGCTGTTCTAATGTGAACAACATGTACACAGTCCCTTATTCTGCTTGTTTAACTCTCTTCATGGTTTACAGCTCTGCCCTTCTAAGTGTTGGCCACTAGCCCAATCCATTAACTCTCCAAGTAATAGTTGCAGCCCTAAATAGTTGTCATATCCTCAACTAGCCAATTCCTTGTGTATTTGATCTCCTGTGATCATAAGGATTAGGTTCTGCAATGCTTTTGTAGACCTGCGCATTTCAAATATATATTCTATAGTGATCCTGATTGAGAGATGTACACACTGCTGTGGGCTATCCTTAAACTGTTACTAAACCCAGGACCCTGCATTCACTAGATCTGGTCTCCCACAGTACATGGAATAATTTTAGTAAATATAAACTGCTAAATACCTTTTCTCATCAGCAGTATATAGCAGTTTTGTAACTTCTCGGTGCCTGCTTGTAGGTAGAGTTTCCATACTGCACTGGCTGCCCTATTAGGATGCAGGACCCCTGTCCCTCTGTCTGGACTGTGCCAATTGGCCCTGTGCTGATCTCTGACGCACTCTCCCAAGAGAAAAAAAAAACTATCAATGCACACCAAACTGAGCATGTGCAGCCTGACTCAATGAGCTTAGTCTTATCCAGACATGTTTTTGGGGGCAATGCAAGAAGGGGAGGATCTCTGCATACAGGATCAAACAGCCTTTTTACACAATGCAGAGTATTAACTCTTTAGGTTATACAGTGAGTATAACCAGCATGCTTTACTGCATATACAGACTGATTTTACTGTTGTGGGTTTAGTAACACTTTAAAATAAAAGTATGGGCTTCTAAAGGAAAAACAAACCATTTATACTAGCCTAGATGGATGCAGAATTGATCTGATGCTGCATCTGTCCCCCTCCAGCACAAAGACTGAGAACCTGAGCGATTTTAAAGATGGCTGATTGCTCGGTTCTCAGCCTTCAGTGAGTAGAGAGCCGGTGAATGTCAGTTACCAGCTCTCTGCCCCTCATGTCCTCACTGAAGTGCTGAGCAATGGGAGGGGGCTGGGTGCGGCAGCGGCTGGCTCAGGTACTCAGTTGCTTACTGAGAGCCTAAGCCAGCTGCCAGTGCAGGTATCCGGGTAGATCCTGACCATATGGTTGGGTTTTTTTCAGAGCCTGGACTGGGTTTGTGACGTCAGCTGGCTTTAGCTCAAGGTTTTTTCAAATACCTCAATGCCTATTTTCTGCTTTAATTTAATAAAGTTTGGAACTGAAACTTGTCTAGGTTAAAGGAGAAGTCCAGCCTGATCTTTTGAGCTGGGCTTCTCCTATGGGTCACAGGAGTGCAATTCGTTTTGCACTCCTGTGACCCGTTTTCAGCAGGGAGTGGTCAGCTCTCCGCTGACATCACTGCAATCAGTCGAGGCAGCACATCATCCCGACTTCGGAAGTCTGAATCCGCCAACTGCTTTCACTGATGGCAGTCTCACACGAGCCGCTGAGATGGCTGCTCCTTGCCCCTCCACATCTCAGCGCTCCAATGAGCGTGGAGGAGCAGAGGGATGCTGACAGTCAGCAGCTCTCCGCTCAGGAAGGTGAGAGAACTGAGCCATGGGCGGTGTTCGGTAGCTCAGTTCTCAGTGCAGAAGACGCCAGGGGACAGCTGCAGCATCATCAATCTGATCCTGCATCCACCTAGGTAAGTATGAATCTAAAAAAAAAAAAAACATTCTTCTCTTTTAAATAAATATCTTGTGTTTTTGAAAATCTGGCAACAGCAGCAAGCTGTTCATTTGTTTTTCTTAACAACCAATTTACTTTACCATGTCACCGTGTCCATTGAGAGAAAAGTAAAAGGTCTCATTAAAGCCCATTACTCCAAAACACCCACCCTGGCCACCCACCTTATTTTTTTATTTTTATTTTTTTACTTGCCTTCACAGTATCCCCTTAGGCCATGTGGCAGTGTTCAGGGCCAATTGCTAGGCCCAGCTCCTGCATCATTTCACTTGCTTGAAGCACGGAGCAGCAGGGAAGCACTGTGAAGTGGTGTATAATTGGGTATAAGTCTCATCTTTAGAGACCCGGTCACTGTGCTCTAAGTAAGCAAGGTGGCTGGATCTCTCTGTCCAGCAACTGGTGTTGGAAGACATATCATTCTCATGGGTATAGTTTGATTCTATGGACTGTAAGGAAGGAAATCCTACTGAGTTGAAGTTAATAAATGCCACTGTTTTGCTGACTTTAAGGCTCTGTTCACACCTAGGCATTTTGTTTTCAGGCAAGTCGCATGATTTTTGCATGCGATTTTGTACAGGTCAAAGGTCACCAATGTAAAAAGTAGAAAATGCCTGTAATCTGCCAAAAAAGCTCTTGTACTGTTTTACTTCAGATGACAAAATGCTCAGATGTGAACAGGGGCTATTGAAATGAATGGGATTTGTCTTGGGTGTTTTTAGAGCTGAGGCTTACAGCAGAAAAACGCCTAGGTGTGAACAGGGTGTAAAAAGTCCAGTGCAGGAAGAGCAGACCTCTTGACGGATATTTCATGTTTATCTAACAAAACTGGGTAATGATTTATAAGGTTTTAGGAAAAATATAAAGTGCTTATTTTGAAATGATATAGATGACTGTTAATAGAAACTGAAATGTCACAGGCAAAACAGGAATTTACATTGTGTTAATTACATTGTGTTTATTTTTATTTTTTTCCCTTAGCTCTTTGCGCTCATGGACATGAAGCCTCCAATTTCTCGTGCAAAGATGATCTTGATCACAAAGGCTGCTATAAAGGCAATAAAGGTAAGATCAGCGTATTTGTGGCTGATATTCTTCATTGTTAAACTTGAGGCTTGTTCTTATTCATTTTTTTTTTCCCCATAGCTTTACAAACATGTAGTACAAATTGTGGAAAAGTTTATTAAGAAGGTGAGTTTCTTTATGAATTCAGTACTATTTCCTATTTTAATAGACTCTGTACATCTTGCCAACCCTTTTAATGTAGACTTGTAATAACAGACGTATTAGTGCTGCCATTTCTAGCCTTTTTGTGAAAATGCTAGTTGCCTGGCTTCAGTATTTTTTTGCTTTTTCATTTTAAATCACAACATGGGAACAAGCATGCTGTAAATAAGTGTTGGAACCTCCCCAGTTTTGTACTTTTTTTGAGGGGTCAGCAAGTCTGTTGAAGCCAAGGTATCGGCATAACAGCCAGAAGGCTAACATTCTCTAAATGAGAGGTCAGAAATGTCCACATAATTTTCTTGTGATGTGTGTACTTAAATGTCAGATTATTTAGAACTTAGATTTGCATTGTTAGTGTGGTAAATCACAAATTGACTTCATATATCCTTTTAGTAGCTAATTGTTCATCCCAGCTGAGACCGCTATTACAAAGTCATACTTCTGAGGCATCTTCTGCTGCATTAGCCTGACACTTTTTTGCTTTGACAACAATTTAATTTTCATAAGATATAGGTAGGGCTGTGCTTGCTATAATAAATCATGACCTAGGACATCGAGGAAACAAGTGGCAACAAGAAGCAAACATTTACTAAACGGTTGCCTATTTTGTCCCAAAAAATAACTATAGGTGGACAAAGTCAGCAATAGACTTCTGGGGTGACAGTTTAAAGCGGAGCGCCGCCGAAAATTTTTTTTTTAAAGTCAGCAGCTACAAATACTGAAGCTGCTGACTTTTAAAACATGGACACTTACCTGTCCGGGGCGCCCGCGATGTCGGCACCCGAGGCCGAAGCGTCTCTCCGTCCTCGGGTGCTGCCGCCTCCATCTTCGGTAAGGGAATCAGGAAGTGAAGCCGTGCGGCTTCACTTCCCGGTTCCCTACTGCGCATGTGCGAGTCGCGCAGCGCAATACGGATGGTCCCTGCTGCCTCTGGGACCCGTGTGTTTCCCAGCAGGCAGCGGGAAGGGAGCAGGAAGTGGCGTAAATAACCGCAGATTCTGCGGCTATCTATGCCGGAAGTGGGTACAGATACCTGTAATATACAGGTATCTGTACCCCCCTCCCCCCTGAAAGGTGCCAACTGTGTCACCGGAGGGGGGGAGGAATCTGATGAGTGGAAGTTCCACTTTTGGGTGGAACTCCACTTTAAAGGACATACTTGGACAAGTCATTAGACTTTTACATCCCTTTCACACCGAGCCGCCTAGGGCGTCAGCGGTAAAGCAGCGATATTTTTAGCGCCGCTTTACTGTCGTTTTAGCAGTGCTATTCGGCCGCTAGCGGGCCGGTTTTAAACCCCCCCCCCACTAGCGACCGAAAAGGGGTTAAATCCGCCCGCAAAACGCCACCAGAGTGGCGTTTTGCCGGCGGTATCGCAGCGCTGCCCCATTGATTTCAATGGGGAGGCGCTGTGAGTTCACCGCTCCAAACAAACTGCTGGCAAGACTTTTTCTGACGTCCTGCCAGTGCACCGCTCCAGTGTGAAAGCCCTCGGGCTTTCACACTGGAGTGAATGGAGCCGCTTTTTTCAGGTGCTATGCAGGCGCTATTTTTAGCGCTGTAGCGCCTGAAAAACGCCCGCAGTGTGAAAGGGGTCTTATTGTTCAGAAAATAAAATACCATCACACACTCTCTTGTTTGGTCTGTACAGCTGAAAAGTAGCTCTGCATATAAAGCAGACCACATGCTGTCTCCAATATATAACAAAATAAAGTAGCAATTTTTACTCAATTAACTGACACAAGGGGTGAGGCTTGTTCAAATGGGGATTAACATTCAGTTGTGAATAGGGCAGCATTATTTGGTAATACGGCCCTGGATATATAAAACTGGTGGGTGAATGACTCTCCAACCTACCTATTGAAATCTTTTTGTGTGGAGAAAGTATTACAAATTGTATTAAAGTTAATCTGCTGTTAAACATTCTGAATTCTTTTTCAGTGTAAACCTGAATACAAGGTCCCTGGATTGTATGTAATTGATTCAATAGTTCGTCAGTCTCGTCATCAGTTTGGAATTGATAAAGATGTATTTGGTCCAAGATTTACTAAGAACCTAACGGCATCTTTCCAGTGTTTGTATCTCTGTCCAGAGGAAGATAAGGTAGTAGAAGCTATTGTTTACATATAGTTTCAGGGGTGGCACGTCTTTATTAATGCTAGTGTGTGCGTATGACTGGGTGCCTTGCTCATCACAGTCCTGTAAAACGTGTCCTGGGGAGGGAAATGTGTAGGCTTGTTTTTCTAACCTCCTTTTTGAATTCCTTTCTGTCCTAATAGTAGGTTTAGTTCTTTGAGTAACTGTACTCATACACTCGTCTAGAGTGTTGCAAGATAGATTTCTTACGGACTTGATCTCTATGTTGGTTTCAGGTCAGGGTCTCGATATTAGAGCTATGTAGCTTACACGTTTAAGAGATTAGAATTAATACAGGTTTCCTTTTGTTTCAATACATTTTTGGAGGTTTTCTCTTGGCTCTAAAGTAGCCAGTGTTAAAATTGCTCACTGGTTTCTAGAGGGCCTCCTGGCTGTCAGTTAAGCTCAGTTTTTTTGCTAATTTTGATAGGATGCCATTGGTGAATAGGCATTGATGAATGTGATGTAGACATCAACCTTTAAAATTAATTTTATGCCTACTTAGAGTAACTTTTTTTTTTTTCTGTCTGCAGCTACAAATGCGCTGCTAACTGTTAAAATCAGGTACTCACTAGTTTCTGGGGTCTAGCCCTGTCTTACCGCAGCCAGTTATTCTCGCCCGTCGCTGGCGTCATTATCTTAAATACAGGAGCCAGCTGTAACTTGTCTAGGTGAGGATTGCAGAGAGGGTAATGTGTACTGATAAGTCAGGGGAACCAGCGGAACTACACTTTGAGTGAAGTTCTGCTGCTTTAAATTATAAAAGAACTTTCATTTTTTTTTAACCATCTTGTTGATGTCGGTTTATTTTTCAAAACCTAGAAAACTGAATAGAGAACAGATTTTCCACACTTTGGGTGTCTTTTGTCCGAATAGGAATTGCATTGCACTGTAGGCACCACAATCTGATCCTCTGTTTAATGTTCTCCAGTGCAAGTTATAATCTGCTGTGATGTACAATGTTCAGATATCTTGCCAAGAGACCCAATGATTTGAAGTATATACTAGGGATCGACCGATATTTTCTGTGCCTAGACAATACCGATATTTCGGCCATCTCTCAGTCCGTTAGCTGATATGTGCCGATATTCTGTACATTTAAAATATTTATTTATTTTTTGTCACGGTTATTGCTGTCACAAGGGTTGTAAACATCCCTTATGACAGTAATAGGCAGTGACAGGTACTCTTTTTATGGAGGGATCGGGGGTCTAGAAGACCCCAAACCCCTCCTATGCACTTAAAAGTATTCAAAACGTCAAGATCAGCGTTTTTAAATACTTAATATTTTTTTTAAAACTGGCGCCTTTTAAGATGCCAGTGACCCCGGGAAGTGATATTGTGACATTGCTTCCAGGTTACTAGATCCGAGAGGCGAACGAAGCATCAGCTTTGTTCGGGTCTTCGGCCAGCTGGTTGTTCGGGCCTCCCAGTGGGAGCGGAGAGGGCGAGCGGCGGTGGGAGGAGGGCGTCCCCTCCCGCTGTTTGTAATAACAGCCGAGCGGCTGCTGAGCCGCGTCGGTTGTTTCAATAAAGCTGACGTCCACTATAAAGAACTGCATGCATTACCCCAGTAAAACCCCTTGAAGTAATATCGGTTAGTTTTGTTACCGATACGTCAAAAAAAAAAAAGTTAAGATCAGCTGCACCGATTATCGGTGGATCTCTAGTATACTCATTTAAACTTTAGAAATTATTGGCTGCAAGCTTGTTAAGGTTAGTCTATGCAAGGATCAGAATTTTGAGATCAAAGCCTGTACCTGTTAAACAAAGCAGTTTTTGGATTTCTTTCCTCACTGGATTTCTTGAAGTATCCTTCACTGTTAATGATTCTGTCATCAGACTACAAACAAAATGGTAGAATTTTTGTAATTTAATTTTCAACCATCTTTCCAGAGTAAAATTGTCCGCGTTTTGAACTTGTGGCAAAAAAATGGAGTATTTAAAATTGAGATCATACAGCCATTGCTGGATATGGCAGTGAGTGGTGCACCACCTGAATCACTGGCAGATTCTTCCGCTAATGAAGAAGGTAGGACCTTTTTATTTTATATACAACTTGATGTTTAAAATCTATTTTCTTTCCCTAAAATCCTGATTATTTGCAATTTTGTCAAGCATGTCTTGTCTGTCTGCCAGTTGGTAGAACTCTTATCGAAATCTGACTTCACCCTTGCACGAGCATAGAGTTTTTTTATATACGTGTATTTAACCGCTTGCTGACCAGCAGCCGTCATACTGCAGCAGGTCGGCACATACTGCAGCCGTCGTAGCTGTACATGGGCCCTTTATGCGTGTGGCCGACAGGCATGAGACCCGGGACGTGTGTGTGTGTGTGTAAACACACAAACCCCTGTTCTGTGAGGAGAGACAGATCGTGTTCCTACTAGCTAGTAACAACGATCTGTCATCTCCTCTAGTCACTCCCATCCCCCTACAGTTAGAGCCGGTTCACACTGGGGCGACTTGTCAGGCGACCTAGCCGCCTGACAAGTCGCCTCCCGTTATGTACAATGGAACCGTTGCGTCGCTCCGACTTAGAAAAAGGTTCCTGTACTACTTTGGGGGCGACTTGCATAGACTTCTATACAGAAGTCGTCTTGCAAGTCGCCCCGCAGTCGTGTGCAGGTCGCCTCGGTGAGGCGACCTGCAAGTCGTGCCGCGTCTAGTGTGAACCGGCACTTAGAGCACACACGAGGGAACTAGTGTTAACCTCTTCTCTGCCAGTGACATTTACACAACAATCGGTGCATTTTTATAGCACTGATCGCTGTATAATGGTCAGTTGTCCCAAAAAAGTGTTCGATCTGTCCGCCATAATGTCGCAGTCCCGATAAAAATCGCAGATCACTGCCATTACTAGTAAAAAAAATAAATAAAAATGCCATAAATCTTTCCCATAGTTTGTAGACGCTATAACTTTTGCACAAACCAATCCATATACGCTTATTGTGATTTTTATTACCATGAATATGTAGAAGAATACATATCGGCCTAAACTGAGGAAAACCTTTTTTTTTATTTATTTATTTTTTTTTTATTGGGGATATTATAGCAAAAAGTACAAAATATTTTCTTTTCCCTCAAAATTGTCGCTATTTTTTTTATTTTAAAGCGCAAAAAATAAAAACCGCAGAGGTGATCAAATACCACCAAAAGAGCTCTATTTGTGGGGAAAAAGACGTCAATTTTGTTTGGGTACAGCATCGCACAACAGCGCAATTGTCAATGCGACGCAGTGCCGTTTCGCAAAAAATAGCCCGTCAGGAAGGGGGTGAATTCTTTCAGGGCTGAAGTGGTTAAGCTGGCAAGTGTTTTTTTGTTTTGTTTTTTCCCTTCCCATAATCGTGTTTATATTACTTTTAAATATCTGAAATAAGACAAGTTTGTTTTGCATTATACCTGAAGCATATTCTTTGTATAATGTTAACAGCAAAAGTTTAGTTTTTGCACAGATTAGGAAAACCAATTGTGCTGTTGATACCCAATGGGCATTTATTGCTATCATATTTCTATAGTCAGCTATTTAAAGTTTTTTACATTGCATTCGGTTTTGACCATGAGCAAAGTAAGTGTAATATCTTAGACCGGACTTTTAAGCTGCTTTTGGGTGAACGGACACTGGCAAAGCTTTTGGACACGTCGTCTTGGGTGTACCCCATAACCCTACCCCACTCCATGAGACCATGGATGCAGGAAGTCTTAAACCTTTTGTGTTATACAACCACCTGCAGGAGATTGGACACTGGCAAAAAAAAATGCTAGTATCCTAGCAAAAAAAGCAAAATAAAAAAAAAAATGTATTTCATTTGTAAATAACTTTTTTCAATGCTTTGTACTACTGCTGACAGCTGAAGTGAAAACAAAACCATTGCGGTAATTCGGTATTGGCGAGTACTAAAAAAAAAAGGTAATGGTGCATCCCTATTAAAAAGAGCTCAAAATGTTTTCTGCCCTCGGGTGATCTGGCAGCATATGGTCCTAAAACAGCTATTACAGTGGAGGATGCACCTGTCTTTTAAAGTGGATATAAACCCACTCTCATCCTTTCGAAACTACTGCCATAGCACTGATCTATAAGGATATGCATGCCTCCCTGCATGTATCCTTACCTGTCAAATGTCTCTCCTCTGTCTGTTATGAGACCCGAAAAATGCAGATTCTATGGGGGTGGGTCTGTTCGGAGCTCGGTGGGTGGAGTCGTGATGTCAGACTCCCCGCCCACCTCTACACTCCCCTTGTCAACATGCATTTTCTCCTGTTTATTTCTTACACTGAACTTCTGCTATGATCACGAACATCTAGTCAAAACCCAGGAAAGTCACCACATGACTTCAGCATGCCCAATCATGCTGAGGTGTGGAGCAGCCAATCCTGGGAGAGCTGGAGAAGAAAGGAGGGGGGATCTGAAGTACACAGAATGTCTTTCCCAGGCTTGTCCATTAGATATGTAAATCACCTGTCACTCTCAGCAAGGGGGAGAAACAGACTAGAATTCTTTGTCAGTTTTTATCTCCCTGAAAAGATGAGAACTGCTCAGAGCTGGATTAACTCTTTGTGGCAAGACTGGGCACAGATGACATGAAATCCTATACTGTGCAAGCCTTAATTAAAAAAAAATTGAGTTTAGATCCACTTTAAGGACCCTACTGATAAAATGTTGGTTCTGTCTAGGGCAGTGTTTCTCAACTCCAGTCCTCAAGGCGCCCCAACAGGTCATGTTTTCAGGATTTCCATTATTTTGCACAGGTGATTTGATCAGTTTCACTTCCTTAGTAATTACCACAGCCGTTTCATCTGAGGGAAATCCTGAAAACATGACCTGTTGGGGCGCCTTGAGGACTGGAGTTGAGAAACACTGGTCTAGGGCACCCTGTTTTAGCCATGAGCTTGATTTATCAAACACGAACTGAAGGCTTTTGGAAAGGATTGGATCAATCTTGCAGTGAACTCTTGGCAATTGAAACATTTGAAAGAAATTACTGTAGCCCTCAGCTACTGTGTTGATGGGCTGTTGGAGATGTCCTGCATGAGTCTGTCAGTCCACTTGCAGAGATCATCTTAACTTGGAGGCGTTCCAGTTGCTTGGTTTAAAAAAAAACAAAAACTGATGGTTGCACCTACAAATATATAGATCAGTGTGAGTAGTAGTCTTTCTGGTAAAAAACAAAACCATACTTTTGGTTTTCTCTGAGGCCATCTCAAGAGCCAGTGCGTGGCTGCCGGGCGAAAACGACGTACCTCGCCGTGGCAAAGAATGGAGCATTGCCTGGTGATATAAGGTACATACCTTGCTGGAAAAAAGTGACCAATGATTAATCGAGCAGTAGTCACAAATGCAGGGGAAAAAAGTTCAAAATGTGGGTGGAACGCTGCTTTAAGTGAGCTCCAGAGTTTGCATCTAAGAAGCACTTACTCTGCATTGCCTTTGAGAGACACGGTGTCTCTTCGGGTCTGCTCTCAGTGCCATCAAGGACACCACAGGCCGCAGTTTTTTCTAAATAACCATCATCTACTTACCTACTCTGTGCAGTGGTTTTGCACAGACCAGCCCCGATTCTCTTCTCTTCTGCGCTCCATGCTCCTCTTCAGAAAGTGCCCCCATAGAAAGCCACTTTCCATGGGGCGCACCTGTGCGCGCTCGCTCCCGAGCCACCCTGTCTATTGACAGAGCTGATGGCTTGGTCCACGCATGCTTAACCGGCACAACAGTTGATTGAGGGGGAATCTGCAACACATGAGGTTTTTCACTTTAATGCATAGAATGGCTTTAGAACCACTTTAAATCTGGGAAGGCTCTGGAGGTTAAGAAGTTATTTTTCTCTAAGCATCTTCCAGGACAGCTATTGAGACCTAGGGCTCCTCCTACCAGGACAGGAAACACGTTAACCCCCACAAGATAAAAGGGCGGTCATCCAGGCCCCATGTCAGTATTAGTGTTTCCTCCGGAGGGGGGGTAACATGTTTCCTGGAACTAGTTCCCCTAGGTCTCATGAGCATGGCTCCTGTGGCGTTTTGAGGTGGTATTCCTGCCTTCTTCTTAGGTCCCAGAGCGGCGCATCCACCAGGGGAGTAGGCTTGTGGCTGCTGTCCCTGCTTCTCAGTGCATGGGGAATGCCAGCACCACGTTGTACGCTCCAGTCTGCGAGCCGCATGGCGGCAATCGGCTGTTCTTTCGCTGTTAAACAGTGTGGCTGGAGTGTGCAGGGGAAGAGGAAGCCGCCTGCGTGAAGGGGTCGAGGTTATGTGTTCCAAGCTGGCCCACAGGAAGTACCCGGTGAGGTCATTTTCGGGGCGTGTGACGTCAGCGGGTGCCGGAGATGCTAGTTCCTGTCTCTAAACGGCGCAAACAGGGACGCTGGGAAGCTGGTGTTTAAAAGAGTGAAACCCAGCAGAGGCTGTGGACCACTACAGGGGCAGGATGGACACCTCTGCGATACCTACACAGGCAGCGGAAGCAGGCCCTAACACCAGCACCTGACAGGTAAGCCTGAAGTGTATTTTACTTGCACATCCTGTGAGTGTTCTCCCCCTTGTAACCAGTAGGGACTAGGTGAAGGGGGCACTTTTTTTTTTTTTTTTTTCCCCTTTCCACCTGCACGGGGTGTTATGGAGTGTAGGTGGCATAACATTTATTGGGGTCATTTGTTCTCTTGCAGGCCAAGACTCAGGACAAGGCCCAAGCACAGCCACCAAAAAGGAAATGTGCGGTTTGTGGAAACAAATTGAGCTCATAAAGCAAAGCAGTTTGCCGCACCAGTATAGACAGCCTAATTAAGGATGACCCCGGTAGTCTCCTGTTCCCTAAATGCTGACTTCTGTTAGAGATGAGCTTACGTTTAGCTTGTTTTACCACTTCAATACCAAGGACGTCGTATGACGTCCTTGGCTTTGAGCAGGTATATCTGAATGATGCCTGTAGTTACAGATATCATTCAGATATTGCCGGTTTCAGCCGGCGAATCTCTACACCATAGGAACGATCATAGCCTGCTCCGACTCACCGTTACGATCGGTGAGGCGGAGAGTGGATCCGCCGGCGCTGGATGTAGATCATAGAGATTTCCGGCGGACCAGATGGTCCCCGGAGTCTCTATGATCGTCGGAGGCCGGGCGCGATGTTATGACGTCACGCCCGGCCTCTCCATTCAAAAAAACGGCGCCGCTTCGGCTTGGAAGCGGCGATCGTTTTATTTATTTTTTTTATTTCAGGCTTCCCAGCCTAGTGGTGAGATATGGGGTCTTATTGACCCCATATCTCACTATTAAGAGGACCTGTCATGTCATATTGCTATTACAAGGGATGTTTTCATTCCTTGTAATAGGAATAAAAGTGATCAATTTTTTTTTTTTTCAAAAGTGTCAAAAAAAAATAAAAAAAATATATTTTTAAAGCGCCGCTGTCCCCGTGTGCTCGCACGCAGAAGCGAACGCATACGTAAGTCCCGCCCACATATGAAAACGGTGTTCAAACCATACATGTGAGGTATCGCCGTGAACGTTGGAGCGAGAGCAATCATTTTGGCCCTAGACCTCCTCTGTAACTCAAAACATGTAACCAGTAAAAAAATTTCAAGCGTCGCCTATGGGAATTTTTAAGTACCGAACATTGGTGCCATTCCACGAGCGTGTGCAATTTTGAAGCGTGACATGTTAGGTATCTATTTACTCGGCATAACTTCATCTTTCACAAAATGCGAAAACATTGGGCTAACTTTACTGTTTTTTGTTTTTGTTTTTTAAACACAAAACAGTTTTTTTCCCCCAAAAAACGCGTTCGAAAAATTCCTGCGCAAATACTGTGTGAGATAAAAAGTTGCAACAACCGCCATTGTATTCTCTAGGGTCTTTGCTAAAAAAACATATATAATGTTTGGGGGTTCTATGTAATTTTCTAGCAAAAAAAATGATGATTTTTACATGTAGGAGCAAAGTGTCAGAATTGGCCTGGTATTGAAGCGGTTAAAACTCTAATTGACAAGATTAAAGTTCCCTCAGAGGAACCATCTTCAGTTAAAACTTCAGCCGGTCCTAGTGCTCCACAGCAGAGTGCGGAGAGTGAAGACTCTGAGGCTGAAGCCAGATCTGCCCAGTCTTCTCCGGAAAAATCAGGGTCAGATACAGGGCCCAGGGATAAAGAATCCGCAAGGGGCTGGAGGTATAAGTTATCATTTGTAGATGATTTGTTAAAGGCTATCTATACGACAGTTGATATAAAAGAGAAGGTACAATTGTTTAAACATGACCTTATGTACAAAGGTTTGCATAAGAAAAAGGCTAGAGTTTTTCTGGTGCATAGTTCCCTTATTGATACTAATAAGCTGGAGTGGGGAAAACCTTTCTTTTCCGGTAACCTTAAAAAGTTTCCATTTGAAGAGGATACAGCGCAGCCATGTAACAAAAATCCTAAGTTAGACGCACCTCTTTCAAAAATTTAAAAAAACTCGGACCTAGCGTTTCATGATATGGGCACGCTTAGGCATTCGATGGATAAAAGAAAAGATATCCTTCACAGAGCCTGGGACTCAGCCATTGGGAATCTTAAACCAGCTCTGGCCTCCACTTGTGTAGCCAGAAATTTAGAAGTATGGTTGACACAAATACACACTTGTAGGCAGGTACCTCTAGAGAGCAGATTCTGAAATCTTTCCCTCTCCTCTTTCGTGCAGTGGGATTTTTGGCTGTTTCTTCCGCAGAGTCGGTAAGAATGACCTCGGCCTTAGTGAATTCGGCCAGAAGAAGCCTATGGCTTAAAACCTGGTCAGGTGACGCTGCCTCAAAGTTACGTCTGTGGTCTTCCCTTTACCAGGCGATCATCTTTTTGGCCCAGGTCTGCAAGAGGCGCTGGAACGCACGTCCAATAGAAAAAAAGGCCTTTCCAGAGAATAAGAAAAAGCCGACAGTTTTTTTTTTTTTGTGGCCAAAATAGGCAGCAAGGTCCTAGAGAGAGGGACAATAGGCCCAAAAAACATTGGACAGGGCACAATGGCAAAGGTAGAGGGGGCGTCTTGTTTAACCCTCCCAACAACCCGCCAAGCCACAGTGACTCCTGTCTCCCAGTGGGAGGAAGATTGAGGGCTTTTCTCCCACAATGGGCAGCAGTCACCAAGTCTGTTCATCCTGGACCTAGTGACCAATGGTTACAGGCTGGATTTTTCTTGCCAGCCACCAGCGCGATTGTTGGTCACCTTCTCTCCCCAAGATCGGGTAAAAGCGAGAGCCCTGGGTCTCCAAATTGGAGACTTGTTAGATCAAAAGGTCCTGATCCCGGTTCCCCGTTCAGATCAGGGCAAGGGATTTTTTGGGATTTTATTCCCATATATTTGTCATCAGAAAGCAGTCAGGAAAATATTGATCCTGAACGGAGACGGTGTTCCCAATCAAAAACCTGCTTTACCCAAACTGCTTCATGGCCACTTTGGAATTGAGAGATGCCTATCTGCACATCCCTATCCATCCAGCCTTCCAAAAGTTATTAGTGGATCTCCAGACTGTACAGGACTTCCTTCAATCTCTAGGCTGGTTAATAAACAAAGAGAAGTCTTTTTTTAATTCCGGCCCAGAAAGTGACATATCTGGGGTACGAATTTTGCTCAGTAGTACAAAAAATGTTTCTCCCGCAGGAAAAGGTCTCAAAAATGATGCAAACAGTGTCAGCCTTACAAGACCAATCAGTCTGTCTCGCTGAGAGAGGTTTCAAGAGCAGTGGGTCTGATGACCTCTTGCTTTCCCGCAGTACCATGGGCAAGATTTCATCAACGTCCATTACAGCTGTTTCTACTAAGGAACTGGGAGGGAGACGTAAGTTCCCTGGAATCAAGGATCTTGTTGCCCTCCAGGGTAAAAAGAAGCTTGTGGTGGTGGACATATCTGCACCTAACAAGAGGTCTACCATGGTCCATTGCTATATCCCAGAGGATCACAACGGATGCAAGTTCCTGGGGATGGGGAGCCCACTTCAGCAACACAATGGCACAGGGAGAATGCTCCTCAAGGGAAGCAAGAGCTTAATCGAATCGGAGAGCTTCTAGCGGTTCAGAGAGACTTGCAGGCATTTCAGACAGACTTCGGGGGTCACAATCTCCCAGGTACTATCTGACAATATTGCTATGGTTGCGTACCTCAACAAACAGGGGGGTACGAGGAGTCCGGATACTTTAATCTGTCGCCCAGGAGATTTTATCATGAACAGAAGGGAATCTAGCCTCAATTACAGCAGTGCACCTGAAGGGGACACAAAACTGGCAGATTATCTCAGCCGCTACCAGGTATGTCGAGACAATTGTTCCCTTCATCTCTAAAGCTTTGTGGGTCTAACCGACAGATGTCCCAAAGCGGACCTGTTCGCAGACCAGAACAATCGCAAAACAGAAGTTCTTGTCTCTGAACCCAGCGGATCGATCATTGGGGATGAATGCTCTGGCGAATCCATGGCCATTCAGCCTCTGTTACGCCTTCCCGCCGATCAGGCTAATTCCGGATGTCCTCCAGAAGTTTCTTCTAGAAGAAACAGATCTTATCCTAATAGCCCCTTTCTGGCCCAAGAGGCCATGGTTTTCCCTGTTACAGACTCTGGTCTCAGAGCCTCCACTGAGTCTTCCCATAAGAGAAGACTTATCGCAGGGACCAGTGTCGCACCCACAGGTGGTTTCCTTGAGCTTGGCAGCCTGGTATCTGAAGAAAAAGATACTAAGCGCTCAGGGGTTCTCTGACAAAGTGGTCAAGACCCTGGTAAATTGCAGAAAAAGTCACTAGAGCCATATATTCCAAGGTTTAGAAGAAATTTTAACTCATGGTTATCTGAAAATCAAAGATTAACTCATGATACTCCTTCAATTTTGGAATTTTTTCAAGAGTGTGTTGACAAAGGTCTTTCAGGTAGTACCTTAAAGGTACAGGCTGCAGCTATCAGTGTTTTTCTCTCTTGGAAAATCCCACTCTACTTTCTAGGTCCAGGCCAGTAGTGGTTAGAAGTTGTCCAACCTGGGACCTGTCCCTGGTGCTTCAAACTTTGGTAGAATTCCCTTTTGAGCCCCTGGAGGATATTTCAGTTAAGTTACTTACCTTAAACTTTTTCTTGTGGCAATTACTTCGGCTCGATCTGCCGGTGAAATGCCCATCCTTAAAAAAATCCTTGTATTGCCATCTGGAGGCTGAGGACTGTCTGGGATCAACGGTTGATCACCTGGACCACCATTGGTGTGTACCTAAAGGTAGTGTCCCTTATTCCTCTGGGGCCACCCTAATCCCTCTCTTGGGAGGCTAACTTATAAAGTTGCAACACTCGTGTCACTGTAACACTTCATTCTGTTGCACGACACGCTGTACTCTGACACATTGAATTTGCTGCAACTTTTCAAATGTGTTGCATGTCTGTGACGCACACAGGTGATATCCCTACCCCCTGCAAGGATATAATTCTCCCCGCCCACACTCACGCGCACACACACACTTCCCTTTCTCCAGAGCTATTGTCAACTGCACACAAGGCAACTGGCCAGTGACATTGTCACAAACCGCTATTAATCCCTACTGCTCCTCCACGGTGGTCTGTGGATAACCATTGTCTGTGCAGCAGCAACCTATCAATGGATGCCCATTAACCCCTCCTCAGCAGTTGTCTGCGAATAATCCCTGGTGGTAATGTCTCACTGTATACAGCCGTACTACAGTTAATGGAAACCTAGTCATGGACAGTCATTAACCCCTCCTGCACTGCCGTGGTCTGTGAGCAATCCTTTTTGCTAATGTCTCGCTGTATACAGCTATGCTACGGCTTCCCCTCCTGCTCTGCAGTGATCTGTGAGTATCCCTAGTTGGTGACGTCTGCCTTGCATGCCATTTGTTGAGTGGCTTACAATGACTTGGTCATGTTTGGCTAACACCTGCTGCTCCGCATGTGCTCTGTGAGTGTCCCTTTTGTATTTTGTCTCTGGTATATTGTTTGCACAGTGCCCCATTGTAAACTAGTCACAGATGGTCTTTAACTTTAACCCTTGCTTTTGGATTGGTCTGTAAGTAATCTTTGCTGGTAAGGTCTCTCGCATGTTGTGGAACTAGTCCTAAATGTCACCGCCCTCCTGCTCTGCAGTGGATTCTTGAGTGCCCCTGTTGGGTTTCGTCTCTTTTGTAGAGAATTGTATGGTCTCCTAGTCATGAAGGACCTTTTAACCCCTTTCGCTCTGCGGATAATCTCTACACAGCTCTTGCAGGTTCTGCCTCACTTATTATTTGAATAGCAACCTAAGTCACTCTAGTCACAAATGGCCACTTACTACCTGCTCTGTAGCTTGTCCGTCAGTACATTTTGCTGGTGCTCTATGGTGCCTAGTCATGCTAGTCAATTAACTCTTCTCTACAGTTGGTCTGTGAGTCACCCACGCTCTTATTGACACTCTTGTTTGCTGTGGTGGAGTGGCCAATTCTGCCCTGTTCACAAATGACCTTTTCTTTTTGTACTCCAAAGGTCAAACTGTAGTCTAGGAGCCTACTTTTTGTGTAAGAGTTTGGGTCTAAGGATGTCCTCTTCAAGGCAGTCCCATGTACTCATTTTCAATCCAAGTCTCTGTCACTTGCCATTGTGGTCAGCAGGACCA